>APFE030695613.1:112211-131759 GCA_000404065.3 Pinus taeda | reverse complement strand
GGTCATATCCTTTATGATTGAAGGCCACAAGATTGGAATCCGTTGGGTCAATCCCACCTATTGCTGATAATAGAGCCTGCTTTTGGGAGGGGCAATTTTGCAGTACCTCAAGTGTCGACATAGCGGACGGTGATTGGGCTAGGTCCTCTACTATATTATAATTCTATGTTGCCCTAGCACGAGGATTAAATGTTGATTTGTGTACTACTCCCTTTGGCGGCTTTATCGTTAGCTCAGGAATGATGGGTGGCACAACTTCGGTCAAAGTTGTTGTCGAACTACTAGGTTGATCAGTAGCCTTGTTGTTCGACAGTTGTGGATTCCTGTAATCTTTATTTCTTGTCGATATCAAAGCATCATTTTGTTGTTTTGAAATGGACAACATAAGCACTTGGGATGGGGAAGCACTATCACTAGCAACCAGATTGGTTCCTGGGTTTGGAAACGGATCAGTCAATAATGTTGAGGTTTTTGAACTCTTAAAAAGTTTTTTGACTTCAGCTTTATGAGGACAATCTCTCATCCAATGATCCTTTTCGCATATCTGACACCCCGCAGGGGGTTTCCTTTGCCCAGAAGGGTTTGCAGAAGGTTTCTCGGGAGATGACTTATCCTATTTCTTATTTTTCCCTTTGTTTTTCTTCTTGCCTCCTAGTTGCTTTGGTTCTTTGCCTTTTACAGTTGACACGACGTTTACCTCCGAGGCGAGAAATTATTCATTTGCATTTTGATCAAAAATCTTATGGGCTTTCTTAGTTGTAGCCTTTGTTGATTTCGTGCTTGTTGTACCTATCACGCCATCACTGACATGAGAGTCCTTGTTTGATTCAGGAGGAGGAGGAAGGGAAAATTCCAGTCTAGGAGCATCAGGGATTTTGTCATAGAGCGCTCCAGACTGAGTATAGATCAAGTCTAGATATTGCGCACGAGCAATGACTTGCTCTTCAGTGACAACCCCTCCCTTTGCCACATCTTTTGTTATAGAAGGTAACAATGACTTAATAAACCATTTAGCTAAGATTTGATCAAGAACATATGTTTTTACCATTCTACGACGATGCCACCACTCATGGATATAATCAGATATATGAGTGGCTGTCATCTATTTGAAATTGGTAAGCAGCTCTATTCCTATTTCGTACCTTATGGGTAATTGAAAATGGGTTAAAAAGGTTGTGGCAAGGGTGTTGAAGTTATCAAATGAAGCTCTAGGCAATTCAATGTACCATTTTGCTACCGAACCAGTTAATGTTCTCTGAAAAAGGCGAAGCCTAATCGAATCATCGTTGAGAGTGTTGGATGAACACCACAGATGAAAGGTCATCACATGATTCGACCGGTCTTCACCCGGATTTCCATTAAATTTAGGAATATCTAACAGAAGTTTGTGAGGAATCTCTGGCCACTAAGGGGCATAAGAAATTGGATCATTTGTTAGCCGATTTAGATCCGGTAACTCTAAAGTCGCCACGAAGGGCAACTGTTGATTCAGGTTCGGCGAAGTATACCCAGGATAATATGGGATCGCCTGAGCAGTGGGTCTTAGCATACCAGCATAGTGCATTTGATGCTGATAAATTTGGTAAGGTTGATGGTCATAACCATTAGGAAATTATTGGTGTTGACCGTTTTGAATATACGGCTGCCCATTACTCAGAAGTATTTGTTGCTCATATCCTTGGTAAACTTGTTGGAATTGCGGTTGTTGACATTGCACCAGCCATGGTTGTGAAAACCTTTGCTGTTGTCCAATACTGGTTATTTGACCAAGATGAGGGGTAATAGTACACGTTTGAACCTGGTTCGCTCTGGTTAGGGAGCCACTAATCGGTGATTCAGGCTGTGTCGTGGAGACAGGAGGTTGTTGTATTACACCTTGAGAAACTTGAGGTTGGCATACAACAGGCAATGCTTGTACTTGTGACACTATCACAATGGTCGGTGTAATGGGGATATTCGACATAGGAAGGCTTTGTTGCATTGAGTATACAACTCTTGGTTGTTGAGATAGTATTGGCACCCAACCGCTGGATGTAATCCCAGCATGACCCGAATTCTGTTGCAAACTCCCATATGGTTGTTCTCCTAGAGGAAACAAAAAGGGTATACTGCCCCCCATATGGTGGCAATCCAGTGCTCAAAGGAAGGATTGGCCTTTGGGGACAGGACTGCCCAAATTGATACTATTGTGAAGGATCAATTTGTCGAGACTCAACATAAGTGATTCCAGATATTATTCTAGACAACCAAACAGGAACGGACCATACTGTCAAAACAATCCCTGGATGGACTCCATCTAGCAGTTGAGAGCTAGTTGGGATAGATGGTATACCGGTGAACATTGTTGGAGTAGCAGTAGGAGGTTCTACTACTCCTGTATCAGATGACACAGTCCTAGATGTCGACGGTTGTTCAAACATATCTAGTCTATCCAAGAGATTTCCTAGCAATTCTACAGGAACTTGCGATGAAGGGAGACTAACTTCTGATGAAGAAGGATATAGGGTGATCCCGGCTCAAAAATGCACTAGATCATTGGACGAGGGATCCTCCACAATCTCTTTTATAGCAATCAAACCAGGTGGGAGAGGTAGACCATCAAGTCCGTAAAATATTTATGGTGCCGAAGAAGGTATAGGTTCTACAGCGATAGATATTTGGGGAATAACACCTTCCGAATCAACTGTAGGTGGAGCCAGTTCAAGACTAGAAGTGTTTACCGTTACACTAGGATCAGTTCTAATGTCCTCTTGTCACTGCGGAATTTCTTCTGTAGAGGCAGGGATTCCAGAAATGGTTGGAGTAACCGGAGTCTCTGAGGATGTCAGAACACTTGTTCCAACCAAACCAGGGGACTTTGATCCGGTTAAACGAGTTCGCATTGTTCGGAATTGTTTCGTTTCCGGGGTCAAAGACGGTTGACTCGTAAGTCTCCACGAACGAAGAGGTTTCGATTGACTTTCTTCCATGATTGCGGATTACTTTATCAGCTAAAAATAAAGGGGAAAAATGATTCTGAATTTAATGAATTTTAGAAACTTTGACACAACTTGCTTTTTCAATTTTAAAGAGTCAAGAAAAAGCAAAAGATGACTCTAGTCGCCTTCGATTTTTAATGAGCCTGAAAGGACAAGTGCTCAGATGGACATTTTCCTTTAAGGAGTCTGAAAACGAATAAAAGAGACTACTCTGGAAATCTAGACAGAGGGATTACCAAACCAATCGCAAAACTACAGAATACTTTTTACAGTACGACAGTCAATCTTCCCAAATGTTGTGTTCAGTGCATTGCAATCGATAGGGCGGCAGACATGGCTTCCTAAGAATAAAGGATGTAGCCTATTGTGGTCTCCCAATATATACTCAACAGTACATGGGAGTGCAAGTCCATACTGGCACTTGTCATCTCAAAGAGGATGAATCACCTGACCTACAATGAAAGCGATAGTTGCCATGCTTTATGACGTCGGAATACGTCTCTAGCCTAGACTTCTAAATGTTGTGCGCTAGGTTCCAAAGAGTTTTTATGTCCATTGAATTTATTTTATAGTTGATATTTCTTAAGAAGTTTTCCTTTCAGGTTCACCACGTGATGTAGATATACAATTCCTAAAATGCAATCTAAGATGATAAACAATCATTTAATCTTCTTTTTGCAATGAAAATCCTAGCTACTAAGGAAAGAGAAATGAGATTCTTTTCAACATAGAGTAGAGAGCAAACACTGGATGAACTGTCCTAAATCAAACCAATAAGTAGTCTAAATGTTAATGCACATGCATGTATGTGTTTTCGCTTTATTAATGTGTGAATGAAAAAAAGAATGCCAAGTACAAATTTGAATCGTTTCAAGCGACAATACTAACAATTTTATTTTCAAAAAACGAAAGGAAGATAATGAAGACACTTTGCAATTTTGAATTGAAAATTGCTTTCGACACTTGAAAAACTACTAATTCAAATCAAATACAAGGGTAACAGTGTAATCAACCATCAAGAACAACAGGATTCTTTTCTTTGACTGAAAATGACACTTGTGACACTTTCAAATCAAAAAGACGACAACTTGATTATGCTAATTCTTTGTAAATGAGAATCGTAAATGGCGAACAATACATAAAAACATTTACAATTATTTGTACTATGGAGGTTGAATCATGCAAAGGAAGGGAGTTCCCATAGAGGTATATTGATCACAGACAACAAAACTCCTGAATAGAGCTGAAGAGAGTGAACAAAAAACCAAAATCTAGAAGCAGAAGAGGTCTTATCTGATCATCGCACCTATAATACAGGGAAAGTGCGATGCATCTCACCTACTACACACAGAAGGTGTGATGCATCCAAATTCCCAAGAGGAGAAGGTGCGATGGTCCAGGGACGAGACTTCAACTTGGTTCTGGGTCACAGTTTGCAGCTTAGTTCAGGGATTTAAGCCGAGCAAATGATAGAAATGCAAATCACAAGGGCTGATCTAATGAGGCTACTTGAGCCACCACTAGGGCAATTAGGATGTTTGCAAATCAATCGTTCATTTTATAAACAAAACCTAGAGATAGAATGAAGTAGCATTGATCTACTTTGCACTTGCATAGCAAATGCAGTTTGAAGGCTAGTTGGCTTGACTTCAAGCTCCGTCTATAAGTTTATAAAGCAAACAAATATAGACAAGAAAACAAGCTACTCGGTCCCCAGTGGAGTCGCCATTTTGTTATTGAGAAATCTAGTGTCTATGCAGAGCCGTTAATCCCACTAAGATGGGTAGCTATCTTAGAAACAAACAAATTAAAGTTACTTTCGCTTTCCTTTACGAGAAGTAGAAAGGAGAGGAGCAAAGAATATCAACCTAGATCTTTCGCTTGGTTCTCCGCTTGTTCCTTCTCCCCCTTTGACAGATCTTTGTCGCTCCTCCCTTGACCACTCCGCTTCAAAGAGTACCTGTAAAGTCAAAGAAGCATAATACCTTCAAAGTGCGGAGATCTACAATCATAAACAATATAGGACCAGATATATATTGACCACATACAGGCATATATTAGCAACCATAAAAGAATGTGGAGGAAAACTTGAATAGATTTATTGATATAGAGATTATAAGAGAGGATTACAACCCATTTATCTGACCCAACGTCATCCTCCCAGCATGAAAGCCCTTCTTCACCCCATGAAAAGCTTAGATCACCCAACACTATGATATTCTACTAGGAAACCAATAACACTTCCTTACAAGATACAAGATTCCAGCCTTTGGATCTCTGGGATGAGGGATCCATATATAGATGATTGTAGGGGGGGTGAGTCAGCTTCTGGGATTTTGATTAGTGTCCTCTCTAATAGTTCTTGATTCCACTTGGAGATTGATTATCTCTTACTCATCCCTGGGCAAATTCAGAGAGGCAAGTGTCACAGGAGAAGTTTCTGGAAGATTCCATGATCATCCACCTTGCAAACTGTCTCTTCCATTTGTCTACTCTCACCCATCGTACCCTACAGAAGGGGTTTCCAGTATGCATCACACTTTTTACATTGAGCAGGTGAGATGCATCACACCCTCTGCACTGAGCAGTCTGTATGGTCTAGTTTTGACCAGTTCTGAGCAGTTTTCTGTGGAGAAATTCTGGGAGATGATGTAATCAGCTAACCTTGTTCCTTTAGGACGTGAAACAAAACTTTTAGGGACTTAGAAGCCCTTGGTTTATGGACATATGTGATTGGGGTCGCAATTCCCAAATATGTCTATAACAAATATCAAAGATAGTAGACATCAGATATTTTTAGGTGGAAACCCTTCTATGAAACCAATGAATGCTTCTTAATATTTGTCTTCAACAAATTTACATCAATAGGAATCTCCAACTTCAAATTTTTTAGCATCAACTAAAGGAGGCTCCAACCCCTTGGTTTATAAGCTCCAACCTAAAGGATACTCCAACACCCTAGTTTACCAGATCCAGCTGGAAGGATGGTTCAATGCCCTGCGCAGACTCCAATTTTCCCTAGCACTACCCTGTTTCCATGAAGTGTTCTTAGGCTCAGGCCTGAAGGAGACTCTACTCTCCTTTCTTGCACCACCCTACCACCCTGCTCAGCAAGCTGCCACTTCCCCTGAAGGCTCCAATCTTTAGCTCACCACAGCGGACCATGTTTCATATATTTTCATATTGGATCCACTTCATGTGCTTAATATCGAAATAATTTGTTGTCAATAAAATTTCTATACTACCTTTTTACACTTATTGTTTCCAACTACAAAAACCCTAACAACATCTTAACAATACATTGATCGGCACTTACATCAAACACTTCAACAACACACCAACATCAAGCATGAAACCCTATCTTCTCAATACATCAGTCAGACCAACCTCTGAATGTCAGCAACATAAACGCTTGTTGTAATAGCATCTTCATTCACTGCCAAACCCTACTTCCAAGTACATCTCAGTTCAATCATATTAGTATTTACATTCAGCTCATTATGTGCATCAATAGTAAAATCTCTGCTCATAATAAAACTCTGACAAAACCTATCAGCACCAGGGTTCAATCAAACAAAATTTTCACATTAGAAATATTAATAGCAATAATTATCTTCATCCGTTCACTCAACACACACACTTACAATCCACCTGCATACAAGGAAATAACTCAAGGCAATGTATGATGATTCAATGCTTATCATAGCCAACACTCTGATTTGACTCATCAAAGGTTCACACATGAAAACCCTAGTGTCATACACAAACTTAAATAGTTTGGTTTATTAATAGATTAGGATCAATGTACTATATCTCCTCAACCATTTAGCAGAACTGGAGTTTATCAACACTTTCTGAAATAGTCCTCAAGATATGCAATATTGATTCTTGGTCATGTCTTAATGCCCTCAGATCACGAATTAGAATGGATCGAAACTAGGGCACAAATATATTTACATATTTTCCTTAGATGCATTCATTATCAAATAGTACAAATATTTGTTATAATGCTCAGCATAAGTGAAGTCTCCGAACTTAGTACACTACAAGATTTCAAAACGTCCTTGAATTCGCCTTTACAAAGTGATCTTCACAGCTAAAGATAACCTCAACAAAACTACGCTGGGTGTTATGCCTTCAAGAGACCTTGGACATATTATAAAATGTTTCAATATATCAGCTCTTCAAAGAAGTACATTTTTCCATGAACATGACAAGGGTTTCCCATAAAAGATTCATGACAAAATTCAGATTAGCCTCTAGTTTGAAACATGTTACAAAGAAGTCTTGTTTTAGGCTTCAAACACATCCCTCTACCCTAAACTTATTTTCAATGGAATAACTTCTATATTTTTTATTCAAACATATTATCACACTTTCTCTAGGATTTCACTTGGTCCATTGGTTCGGTCACTACAATAATTATCACAATAACTCTTAGCAACTTAGGGTTCCAAGATTTCCAATGGATGAAATTATTTCCAATTCTTGCTTCAGTGATGTCTGTGGAATTTTGTTGACCTCCCTCAATGCATTCATTCAATAATTATATTTCAAGAGCATCAAATCATACTACTAAGTAGACATAGGTTCACACATTCTGCTACAGGAAAATCAACTTCATACACATGTAAACTAGCAAGCTTCGAATGTGATCTTGATGTCTATTTTTAGACAATGGAAACCAATGCAAAGCTTGTGCCTCATAGATGTAAACCCACCTCAGAAGGATGTGAATATTCCCACAAGTGTCTCAAATTTTATCAAAATGAATTTGAAAACCCACAAGGTTGATCAAGAGGCTGCAAGTGTGTGCCTTGGGTGGCTTAGACAAAAACCTCAAAAGGGTTGAATTTGAGCCTGTCTCAGAGGGCTGAAATTTTCCAATGTATATTCCTCATAAAATGTTGTAGATTCCTACTCCAGTATAGCAAATATCCAATCAAAAAAAAATAAAAAAAAACTAATGCTAAGAAAACACTTCACTTTTAGCCTTCTTCAAATGAGCAAAACTAGTCCAGACCGCAGATAAACATTTCTACAGATGTGTGTTCTCTTTCATGCTTATGGAGGGGTGTATGCCTTCCCTTTTTATACTATTTAATGGAGGGGATAAAAAGGTGGCACCTTTTCAAGGTTAGACTTATAATTTTGAATTTTGAATTTCAAAAAAAACCTCTACTTTGACTTGACTGGCCATTAAATAAATATGAAATTTTAAATTTTCAAATGAAGTTTTGGAGCCACAAATGAATTTTGCTTGGATATCGACTTGTCTTGGAGGCCATATAATTTGATAAAAATTTCCTTAGACAAGTTTTTAAAATAAATTTTTTAAATTGAGATGCCATAAGTGAGCCAATTTAAAAATTTCTTGGAGCCCAACCAAACTAATTTTCTTATCCAAATTCCTCGTCAATTACATGGCATCAAGGGCTTCTCAGGGCTTCTTGGAGAATTCTATCAGATAGATTTACATTCAAGTCACCAATTAAAAAACACTATAAAATATGTCATATATTGTTATTTTGACTAGACTTTGATATCTAATATTGAAAAATTCATCAAAATTCTTTATGATGAAGGAAAGATACAATAATAATCAACTATATTGTGATAACTAGAATTATCTGAGAGTCAAGCTTTTGATATTTAAACTTTATAATTTGTGTGATGATATTGAACTTAATACAACCACCATGTTGATAGCTAATACATATGGAATGCTAAAAAGGATGGTTCAATCAATAATATGAAAAATCACAATATACAGACTCTATTATCAAGCTTTGTAAGGAAGGTATAATGCAAGATAATTTTATGTTTCTGATGACATGGTTGTGTTGTAGCGGCTGCAACCACACTCCAAAATTTTGGCCTGCACCCAATTTTGGAGACTCCCTTAAGAGTTTCACTTGATGATTACACACCCTCAGGTTCATTCCATGAGCCTGTTTGAGTCTTTGCATCCACCTTGCTTGTTTATGTCATTCAATTTTTTGCATGTTGGTGTCTAAGTCATGCTTGTGACCATGTTTTAGTAATGCTCAAAGTCTTCGCTTCATGTACTTGTTGTGTTAGCTATGAAAGCATACGTCGCACTCACACATGAAGTCACATTCACTATCACACAAGCATCGTCAGGGTTGATCAATGATTAATCACGAGTGTCACACTTGTCGCTTGCACCATCGATTAGTCATGTTGAACATGTGTGTCTGGACGGTTTAAGTCGTCTTGTTGTTGAGTCATGTGAATCTGTGTTTTCATGATCACCTATGCATATTTCGATCATTCACACATTTAGTCATTTTGTTGAGGATCCAATGACCGGACTCCCCTCTGATAGCCAAACCATCACCCCGCCATCGACTTGATCAACTGTCACCTAGAACAACGCGAAAGGACCAAGCAAGTTTTTCCAATCTGCGTTGATCGCAAGCAATCCAATCAACTTTCATGCTGAACACCAAGAGAGTCGAACCTGACAATCACCCTAGGATTGACTCCCCTCAAAAATTGTGCAGAGGCTACTAACATTGCCCGCTCTACTGACTGAGGAAATTTCGCAGAAAGGCCAGACAGACACCAAGTGCCCATCCCTGTCTCCCTCATAAAATTGCATAGTTTTCCCAGTCAATCCTCTCAACAGTCGACCAGTTGCTCATCCAAGAAATTGTGTAATTTTCATGAGCACGTCTTCATCTACCCAGCAGTCCGCTCAGCTCTGAATTTGCACAAAGATGATCAACAAGTGGGCCTCTCAACCTTAGTTCATTTTCCCTCGCCAGCAGCTCCTAGTAGTAGACTACCAGTTCCCTCCAGGAATTGTGCAGTTTCTGTTGTCAAGCTCCCAGCAACTAACTGCCCGTTCCCCTTGGGAATTGCAAAGTTTCTATTTCCAGTGACCCAACATCCAACTGCCAGTTCCCTTTGGGAATTTTGTAGTTGTGGATGCCAGACTCTCGGCCAATTCCTCCAAAAAACTGTGCAATTTATGTCTGTTGATCCTCCATGTAACCTAGTTTGTTCCTCCATAAAATTACGCAATTTTTTCCTTCCAGCCCCTATTGCCTGCTCATGCTAGAAAATGTGCAAATTCTGCCTGCCTTGCCTTCCTACAGCCCGAACTACCCTCCCAAAATTTGCACATTTTTTCCTTCCATCCAAGCCAGACCTCGTGGACAGTCACTATCGATTTGGATTGGCCACCTTCATCACCCAGTGACTCTTGCGTAGTTTTCATCAGCAGTGCCTAGAGCCATCATCCCGCCTCGCAACCTTGCTGCCTCTCTCATTCACCTGCATCTGAAACAATCATATGTCATGGTAAACTAGGAGGTTTTTGGATTTGATGTCATCTCATCATGAGTGACTTTAGGTACAGGTACACCAACAAACATGGCACAATGATGAATGGGATGAATGAAGGGAACTCATGCAGAAGGAGAAGTTCACTAATGGACGAAAGAACGACGCATGCAAATATATGTGCTCACGAATAGATGATCATGCAAAGATATGTTCATGGACAGACAGATGAGAAAATATGCAAGATGTGCTCACATATAGATGAATGAACGAACATGCACCTTTCGCGAACAGATGAGACTGTCAAGCCTTCCAACATGCAAGAAAGGAGCAGTGTGCCAAAGAATCATTAAGTGAACCAATGACCATTGAAGACTCCATGCACTTTGCCATGCAAAGGTGAAGCTATGATAAACCATGAAGACATCCATCACCCAACAGCACTATAGCTCAACATGCACTCTAGCATCAACGCGAATGTACCATCACTATCATGTCGAGTCATGTCATGAGTCATGTCACCCACATCTCTACTATGGGCTAATTTTTCAATAAATGTAATATAACATGGATGTCCAAGAGACCCACTTGTGGTACAAATAGTCATGCAAAGTCGAAAATTCATGGAATTCAAACAGTCATGAGGGTAGTCGAATAGCCACAAGGGTTAGTTTCACCCTTGGCTATAAATACCCCCTCATTTGTACATGAGAGGACTTTTCACCTTAGCTCCTCCCACATAGCCAAGAGAGACTGTAATCTTTCTTTTGAGGAGTAAGAAGTGGCTCCAACTCCCCTCACACAGGGTTAGTGATGTATGGTGTAACGATGTGTCTTGGAACTTTTGCTTAATTTAGAAGCTTGCTAATAGGCCACCCCATTTTCACACATGTATTGTAATTGTTGTAAGACTAATCTTTAACACTTGTGATGTATGTTTCTTTAACATGTTCTACATTTGAACTATTTCACTTGTTGTAATACATAACCTATTAATGAAAATGTGTTGTATATGTTGTTAATGTTGTCTTGCCTGTGTAGACTACTCTCCCGGACACCAGATAGACCTTTCGCATAAAACTTGTTGTAAACAACTGTTGCACTCGTGTGGACTAATCCCTTGAGTGTTATGCATGTTATCTTCCCTTGTGTGTTGTGACTGTCGCATCTATGTGGACTACTCTACCAGAAGTTGTGCACGTCCTGTTGTGTTGTGTGTTCCTAGCAGCATTGGGACTTCTCCCAACCGACTTAGGACTCACTCTGACCCTCTCCCTCAACAGTGAAAGAACCATTGATACAAGTGACACTTACACTCACCAGGTATGCAAACCTCACTTCTTGAAGACAAAGCATACCACTCTCCTGTGCTAACAAGAAAGAGTTGAGGCAAATCCTTAAGATAATGGCAACCGGGCCATTGTACCAGATGGGGCTCCCACACCAAATAGTGTGAGGTCTAGTTGGGACTTCATAGCGAGGTGATCCCTTGAATGTTGGTGGGTCCAACATCGTCAACATTTCTGGTGCTAGAAGGAGGGCAACTAGTTGTATATGGCTGAATATCCCCTCACACTCATTCATCAACCATTTAGTCAAGGTAGTAACTCGCACTCCCTCTCACCTACACGCGACTCTGAAGTTGGTTACTCCTCACCTCCCAAGATTGAACATGAGATTATGTATCATCAACTTCACTTTGTCTATCCCATCACTCGCTAGTTTGCAAAAGAAGTTAGACTAATTCCAAGCATACAACATCTTCCATATGCGTCAAGGAAGCCAAAATCCACTCCTACAAGAGTTGTTGTATCATCGGTGGAAGAAGAAATCCTTGACGCATTTGAAGGTCTAGTAGAAGCTATTGAAGATGGAGAGTAACATCTGATGTTTCAACAAGGCGAACAAGACACTCTTGTGATCTCGAGATCAGACTCTGGTACAAGAGGCGGAGGGGAAGGCAGTAGAGGAGGCGGAGGCGGAGACAAACCAATGGACTCAGAGCTAGAACCATCAGACTCTGAAAGAGAGGAGGAAGACGAAGAAGAAGAAGAGATGGTTGACCCAAATCTAGAATGGATGACTCAGGTACCATTGGCTCTCATGGTTGTTTTGCACAATATTCCAAAGCAGGCGTAGAGAATGAACATCAAGTTCGACCCTTACAGCACGGTGTAGGCAGAAGACCTTTTGGATAACTTCTACCTATTGTTGTAGACCCTTGAGGTACAGCATGACGACGTAGCTTGTAGATTGTTCCCATGTACCTTGGTCGGTCATGCAGCTACATGGTATCACAACCTTCCACCAAACTCCTATTATAGACATATTTGGGCACTGCAACCCCAATCACATATGTTGATAAACCAAGGTCTCTTAAACCCCTAAAAGTGTTGTATCATACCCTAAAGGATCAAGTTCAGTTGATTACATCATTTCCCAGAAGTTCCACCTGAAAAACTACTCATAACTGGTCAAAATTGACCCATACAGACTACTCTTTGGCCAAGGTGTGATGCATCTCACCTATTACACATGGGGGGTGTGATGCATACTAAAAACGCCTTCTGTAGGGTGAGATGGGCGAGAGTAGACAAATGGAAGAGGCAGTTGGCTAAGTGGAAACCCAGAGAATATTTTAGAAACTACTCATATGACACTTGTCTCTCTGAATTTTCCCATGGATAAGTAAGAGATCATGAAATCTCCAAGTGGAACCAAGAACTATCAGTGAAATGACACTAATCAAAAACCGAGAAGCTGACTCACCCCCTACAAATATCTATATGTGGATCCCTCATCCTAGAGATTCAGAGGCTGGAATTTTGTATTTTGTAAGGAAGTGTTGTTGGTTTCTCTATGAAACATTGTATTGTTGGGTGATCTAGATTTTCATGAGGTGAAGAGGGTTGCTTTCATGCTGGGAGGATGATGCTGGATTAGGCAGTTGGGTTGTAATCCTCTCTTCTACTTCTACTATCAAAAATGTTATTGATTTTTCCTCCATATACTTGTGTACTTATGAATCTTGTATTTGTGTATGTAATTGTATGGTTAATGTACTTCTGATTCTACATTGTTTATGGTATCATAGATCTCTATGCTTTGATAGTTTCTTGTTGCTTTGCCTCTGCAGGTGTTCTTTGAAGTGGGACAAGTGAGAAAGGAGTGGCAAGCTCTATCAAAGGAGAGAGGAAACAAGCAAGGAGCCAAGCGAAAGACTAAGGTTGGTGCTCTCTACTTCTCTCTTATCTATCTCCCATAAAGGAAAACACAAGTTACTTTGAATTGTTTGTTTCTAAGATAGCTACACATATTAGTGGGACTAGTAGATTTGAATAGACACTAGTTTTCCCGGAAACAAAATGGCGACTCCACTAGGGAGAAAATAGTTTGTTTGTTTGTTACGGTAGTTTGCTTTATAAACTAGAGATGGAGCCTGAAGTTAAGCCAGCTAGCCTTCGAACTGCTTTTGCTATGCAACTGCAAAGTAGATCAACGTTGCTTCAGTCAATATCTGGGTTGGTTTATGTACTAAACATCTGATTTGCAAACATCCTAAGTGCCCTGGTGGTAGCTCAATAACCTCATAAGATCATACCCCTATACTTTATGTTTACTGTCCATCATAAGCTCGGCCTAAATCACTAAAATTAGTTGGAAATTGTGAGTGAAAACCAAGCTTAGTCTCATCCCTGGCCCATCACACTATCTCTCATTAGCAGTTTGGATGCATCGCACCTCCCGTGTGCTGCAGGTGAGATGCATCCCTTTTCCCTTAAGGACAGGTGCAATGATTGAATGAGACTGTTTCCCTCTTTGGAATTTGGTTTTTCCTTCATTGTTTTTAGCTCTATTCAGTAGTTTTGCTTCTTATGATCAGTGTATCATTGTTGAAGCCTTCTTCTTTACATTATTTAGCCTGTTGGCATTATGAGACAAGTTTTGTCCTTGATGGAAAATCATCTCAGATGATAAATTATAGTGCAGCAAAGTTCACGCACTTTCATGCAGAGAAAAATTTTCTTTCATGCATAGAAAAGTTCACGCACTTTCATGCAGAGAAAAGTTCACGCACTTTCATGCAAAGAAAAGTGCACACACATGGGAAATCTTATGGTTGGTTCATGGTATTAGTCCGACAATTTTTTATCCTATGGTTTTGGTCCGTGGTATTGCATCCAAAAGAATTGAACCCAAGTATTGGGTCTATGGTATTGTTTTGTTATGGTTTTGGACCATGGTATTGAGTAAGGCCTAAGACTATAAAAGGAGAAGAAGATCATTAGGCAAGTGCATGGAAAAAGACTTGAATATATGATATAGTATGAGATCCAGTATGCAGGATATGGGTTATTATGCATTGCTTCATCTAAGCTAAGGAGGGATCTCACCAGTTGATGGAGAACAAGATCTAAGGATAGATCGGGATCAAATGGTTTCAAATGAATCATCTTTATATGGTTTGATCATGGATAGAGTAGATCTGAATTATTGATGCATGTTTTATTGTACACATGTTATGATCTAGGTATGACTGATGTCTGAAATAGCCTCAAAGTCATGATTGAATATGTATAGATCTGTACGCGGGTTGGCTTTGGTGAAAGCGCGTATATACGCGGGTTTGATTCATTGTAGTAGCGTATACATAATAAAATATGATGTTTGAAGTTGCATTTGGGTTTGATTGTTATTGCAGAGTTCTGTAGTTTGCTCTATGTTCTGGTGACTGTGTTGTTGACAGGGTTTCAATGTTTCAGTGATTCAAAAATTGATGATACTAGTATTGATTGTTTTGTGCTTCAATGATATTGATGGGTCCAGTATGAAAATTGGATGAAACGTGGCCTTCAGATTATAGTGTTGTGCTTCAGGAGTATCCAGTCTGAAAATTTATGAAACTTGGTACCTGAAGGAAGAAAGAGAAGGTTGTTTCCTTCTATAGGTCGGCACCTACGTACTAGTACATTAGCTAGTACAAGAGATAAGGGGTGGTAGCTCCCTTCTAGTAGCAACTGGAGAACCAGTAAAGGTTGGAGCATTTCAGTATGCTAGTGCTTACGTACTAGTAAGTGGATCGGCTAGTACAAGAGCTAAGGGGGTTGTAGCTCCCTTCCAAGAGAGTTTGGAGAACGAGAGAAAGTTGTAGCTTTCTATAGGTAGAAGCCTGCGTACTGGTATAAGACTACACCAGTACAGAACTGTTGTAAAAGAAGTTTCTTATTAAAAGAAGATAGAGACGACTTGCAGTAGGTGGTTTTCACCCACATTGGGTTTCCACCTTTTATCATGGTGTTCATGTGTGCTTCTTGTGTGTGATGATCTGTTCTGTTTTACTACACCTCCTTACTATACATATGGTTAAAGAAGTTCTGATGTGCTAACATTTAATGGATTAATTGAATCATAAGTATTCTGGATATACGCTAGTTTCATTAGACACAGTTGCGTATACACGCGGGTTCCCTTCATTAAAGTAGCGTATATGTATCTAAGTATGGAAATGAAAAGGTTTTATTGATTTGATAATACTAATTCACCCCCCCCCCCCCACTTAGTATTATTTCCAACAATTGGTATCAGAGCAGGTCCTTTGGTAGAAGCTTGATCGCTTGAAGGAGATCTGTGGAACTACGGGAAAGAAGCTTAAGAAGAAAGCACCTAAGAAGAAGAAGACATCTTAGAAGAACTATGACAGTGGGTGTATGGATTGGGGAATATGTGGAAGAAGCACATCAAGTTCAGAATCACTTCAGAATGAAGATGAACAAGATCTATCAGGTATGAATTTGTTATCCTCTAATGATACATCTATTTATCCTCTTAAAGATGATGAAAGTGATAGCGAAACAACCGAATTTGCGCTTATGGGTGAACAAGAAAGATATCAAATAGAGGCAGAATTTAAAAGGCTTACAGAAAAAATTAGAGATCAACAAGATCTGTTGAGCAAGAAGGAATGTGCCTTCAAAGAAGAATCTACCAAACTAAAAGCTCAATTAGAGGAGGGAAATAAGGTAAGGAAGTTATTCAAGGAAAAATGTGAAAAGTTGTAGGATGAAGTGACATCATTAAGAAATGAAGTCAATGAAAGGAGCACAATCATCAAGAAACTCAGAGATAGATCAAGTTATTATGAAAGGCTTGAAGCTACAATCCGCTCGCTAAAGGAAGATCTTGAAGAATCAAAGAAGCAGAGTAAAGGACTACTCCAAGCTATTGAAAAACAAGAGAATGAATTTCTTGAATTAAGACATCAGTTGGAAGAAGGAAGGAAAGCTGAGGAGAACATAAAGAAGCAGTATCGTGAAAAGGAAGAGCATCTTCAGATTGAGGTAAATATTCTAAATGATAAATTAGAAGAAAAGGATAAGCTCTTACGATTTCAAGACAGTACTAAAATTTTGAATGATATTCTTAGTAGTGAAAGGTCTCCTGCTATCAAAACTGGTCTTGGTTTTTATGAATCTGCTGAAGGTGAATCTAGCTCACAAGGAAAGGCAAGGAACTCTAACGAGAAATCTGAAATGCTCAACAAAGAGATGAGAGGAAAACCTCATCAACAGCCAAGGAAAGAAATACTTCAAAGAAAATATTTTACTCCTCCAATGAATAATGTTGAATGTTATGTATGTCATAATCTTGGACATGTTGCAGCCAGATGTAGACGAAGAATGGTTCAAGATCATCACACAGAAAGATCATCACATTACCTTCAGGGATATTGTTTTTCTTGCAATATGTTTGGTCACAAAGTTGTTGATTGCTACAGAAGGAATATGAAACATGTAAGGTGTTATGCATGTAACAAGCTTGGACATATAGCAAAGGAATGCAGGAATAAAGTACGGGAACCATACCAAAAGGAGAAAACTTCATCACACTTGACGTATGGAAGAAGAAGGAAGTACAGTCAGAAAGCTGTGGCACAGCACAATATACTCAGACACAACACAACACAGACATAACAGACTCAGGGAGAGCTGAAAATATAAAACTGCAGTGTTCTGAATCTCATACGCAAGTTCCATAAATAGAATTCACATATATACATGAGTTGGCCACTGCGCAGTCGCATATATGTCAGTCTGAGGAAAAGCAATAGGGATAGGGCTCAGGAAAAGGGTTTGATATGATGCAGTCCATTTGCTCTGTTTGATAATTGTTACAATCTGCTAATGATGTGTGGAAATGTCTTGATACTCCTAAGAAGTTTAGAAGTATTTTTTATCCTAACTTGATGATGATGAAGTCTTGATGCTTATTGTTGATACATGTATGATCAGATCTGACAGTGAATAGATGGCACGGGTTTAGGGGGAGCATATGCTTTTAATGATGCATTGTTGGCATTATGGTTAGTAGTCCTTGGTGATGATTCTTATATGGCTAAGTGATATATCTTGCTATGGTTATGAGTTGTCCATAAATAAATCTCATATGTTTTTTGGGGTTACATAGTTGATGTTCAGATCAGATTTGTGGTTGATTCTCTAATAATGCATATATGGTGCTTATATGGTGATCTTCATAAGGATAAGGAGATGTACAAAGCTTGTATACACATCTTCATTACTTGATGATGAGTCTATCATATGTTGTTGTCCTCATATGCATAAAGATCATATAATATAGTTGATGCAAGTCTCCTATATTTCTTGGCTCTCATGTGAATGGGGATTGTTGCGGTTGATGATCTTGAGCTAAAGATACATAGTACTATATACAGTATGCTGGATACATGAATGATTACTCAAAATTGCATTGTTGGAGACATGATGATGATAAAATGACAGATTGATACTTACATATGTTGATTGATACAAATGTCCCCGAATGATGATACATGGATGATATATAAGATCATGCAGATCTTGATGTTGATGAGATGGCTATGATGTCTTTCAAGAGGATGAGTTGATATCTATATGCAGACATACCTTGCTACAGGACATTTACAGGTTATTGATCTGGAGATGGTTTTACGCAAGTTTTATGAAGAACATTCACGTATATACGCAGGTTTATGTGGATGTAGTCGTGTATATGGTGTTTTTGAAGGAAATCAGTGGGGACAGACTCTGGTTGAAGGAAGTATGATATGGGTCTGACAGAGACCATCTAAAATAGGTTCAAGGGGAGCAGATAAACTTCTGATAATGTATTGTTGCCGTTATCTTAGAAGCTTTTGGTTCAAGTACTCAGCTATTGTTGAATTCAAGTGGAACAAATGCAGAAGGAGAACATGGTTGCTAATCTGAATAGTGATTGACAGATGCTGCTGATATTAGTTATTGATGACTTTCATAGTCTTGTTCTAGATATTTCGTCTCTATGTCATATATGTCTTTTGTTATCAAGGTCATGTAATGGCCTATTTTGGTTTCCCCACTATGCCTAGGATGAATGATGTAATGTACTTGTTTATCATGAGTAAACTTCTAGTGTAAGCCCACTTGGTTGGGTGGATGAGTCAATATTTGTATATCCTCACTTGATTGAGAGATGGATGTATGTATGAGTCTTTGGTGATAGGAAGGTCATTTATGATAGAGTCATGTTCTTCTTGTAGAACATGTTTTTGCAAATCTTGCCTATAGTCAGGGGGATCATGAAAAACACACTTTAGCAGTGCAAAGGCTCAGCATGTACTCAGGGGGAGCATGGACAAATTGGTACACCTTGGCATATACAAAGGGGGAGCTCATTCAGAAATTTCAGTAGGCACTCAGGGGGAGTATGGACAGCAGAATGTTTATCAAAGGAAGATAACATCTTGGTCTGCCCTTTGCCCTTGATGTCAAATGGGGAGAGTGATTTGGTATTGTTGCCATCAAGTCCAAAGGGGGAGATTGTTGGCATTATGATGCATGTGTTGTACTTGATGGCAACCCACTCGTAGAAGAACATATCACTTATTTATAACTAGATGAATCTACAGAAGAGATATCAGATGTGACTGAATGCATGGGATGCTGGACAACTCAGAGGAATTAGATGACAGTTCTCAGTATGACAAGTTAGCTTTTCCATCAAGTCCAAGGGGGGAGATTGTTGGAATTATGAGACAAGTGTTGTCCTTGATGGCAAATCACACAGCTGAAAGATCATAGTGCAGCAGGTCAGTAGCAAGGAATTTATCATCAGACTACAAGAATGCTTGAAAGAGTGAATTATGCTTTATAGATTTGTATGCAGTTTTAGTGAAGAGAAGGTGCGTATACATGCAAGTTCTATGAATGAAAATAGCGTATAT
>APFE030695613.1:61324-110540 GCA_000404065.3 Pinus taeda | reverse complement strand
GATAGTCGATTGTATTTTTTTCATTGTATTTGATTTGAATTGTCAATATTTGAAGTTTTGAAAGCAGTTTTCCATTTGAAATTGAAAGTGTCGTCTTAGTCTTCCTTTCGTTTTGAAAAGAAATTGTTAAAGTGTCGCTTTGAAGAAAGTACTTCAGATCTGTACTTAGTTTCCATTTTGGCATTCACACATTAAGGAAGTGGAAAAGCAAATACATGCATGTGCATTTGCATTTAGACTGCATGTGGAAATTGATTTAGGAAAAGTGCATTTAGGGTGTGCTCTCTGCTCTCTGTTGAAAGAATCATACTCTTCTTTCCTTAGTAGCTAGGATTTTCATTGCTAAAAGAAAACAAACGATTGTTTATCATTTTAGATTGCATATTTAGGAATTTTACATCTACATCATGCGGTGAACCTTGAAAGGAAAACTTCTTAAGAAATATCAACTATAAAATAAACCTCAATGAACATAAAAACGCTTTGGAATCTAACACACAATATCTAGAAGTCTAGGCTAGAGACGTATTCCGATGTCGTAAAGCCTGGTAACTATCGTTTTCATCATAGGTTGGTGATTCCTCCTCTTTGTTACAACAAGTGCCAGTACAGACTTGTGCTCCCACGTACCGTCGAGTATATATTGGGAGACCACAATAGGCTGATATCCTTTATCCTTAGGAATTCGTGTCTACCGCCCTATCGATCGCAATGCACTGAACACAACATTCGGGAAGATTGACTGTTGTACGTAAAGTCCTTGGCAATTTCTCTTTAATTTACCACCGAGGTGTATATTGGAGTTTTGCAATTGGTTTGGTAATCCCTCTGTCTAGATTTCCAGAGTAGTCACTTTTGTTCCTTTTCGACTCCTTAAAAGAAAATGTCCATCTGAGCACTTGTCACTTCAGGCTCATTAAATCGAAGGCAACTAGAGTCACCTTTAGCTTTTTCTCAACTCTTAAAAATTGAAAAGGCAAGTTGTGTCAAAGCATCATAAAATTTATTTAATTCGAAATAAAATCCATGTTCCTTCATTGGTCTTAGGTTGAGGTAATGGAGTCCACCAATCAAGGATTTCCCCTTGGGGGAAATCCTAACCCTTTCTCCTCTTGGGGAGATATTGGTGCTCCTTATATGGCTACATTGTCCCTTCCAAGACTCATAATTGGCCTGCCAATTTAGCTATTCTCGACCTCTGTCATTCAAAACACCGTAATTCCTCAGCAATCAAATCAGTAACTAGATGATACTAGGGTTTCTCCCCCACCTACTTCATTTGTTTCTCCCTCTCCTTCTTCCTCTTCGCTTGGTGAAACTAGTGATACTAAAAACCAAGTAGTTGAGAAGAAGAAGAAAGGGAAGGAGAAGAAGAAGAAGAAGCCAGTCGCGCAAGGGGGTAACCATGCATCGTCTAGAAAAAATCCACACACTACACCTTCCAAACCCAAATCTCCATGCGTAATTTGTAAAGGGAACCACTATCATCGAGATTGTCCTTGCATTCCGCAGATCTTGAGAGACTGCTTTCCCCGCTTGCACCATCCGGTGTCATCAACCTTTGTCGATCATGTTGAGAGTACACCATCGACTAGTGAAAATGAAGTCAATGGACAAAAAGGAAAATCTAGATTTCCTTGTAGGTTGTGTGAAGGTAATCATGCCCTTCACTATTGTCATTTTCTAGATGAAGCTAAAATAGCCTTGGATAACCATCCTGCTTCACCGCAGTGACTTCCACCTGGATACAAGAAACTCTTGCCAAGTCCATCGCTAGTTCAAAATCCAACTTTCATACCTCTGTTGTCAGTGGAAGTGCCTATCATTGAAGATAAACCCTTTGAGTCCACATTGGACCAAAGTCAATAGGTTGAGACGACAGTCGACCCAATCTTGCCTTCAGAAGGTCCACCTTCAGATGATACAGTCTCCAATGAGAATGAGAACGACACCGCTCAAATTCTTTTTGTTAATACAAATTCTACTGAACATGGGGCAATCTACCCATTCCTTTACCACAGGAGGGAAGTTTCCCATTTCAAGAGATTCATCCGATTGTTTATTCGGTCCCTTCTCCAAGAAATCTAGTCGTTTCCTTTTATTGGAATCTACTAGCAGGACCCGGCCTTCCATCTAATGTACCATTCTAAATCATAGTACAAGTTTACAGAATGATCATGGCTAGCACTATCATAGATGAAGGGGCTTCCGTGAGTATCCTTTCCTCAACTTCTTGGAAAGCGCTTGGTTCGCCATCGCTTTTTCCTGAGAATTGAAATTTGTTAGGCTTCAATAAAGGAACCAGTCAACTGTTAGGGATCCTTCCAAATTTTCTTATAGCTTTGACAAGGAAAACCATTCATTTGAACATGATGGTGGTCCAAGGGCCACTAGATTACAATCTACTCCTTGGGCGTGACTACATTTACAGCATGGGAGCTACTGTTTCCTCACTCTTTCGAGTGATGTGTTTCCCGTATGAAGGCAGAATGGTACAACTTGTTTCCTAGCTTTCATTTCCTGGTTCAAACACGGCTACAAGTCAAACACCGTCCCTAAATGGTCTCTTTGCACAAGGAATGTCTCTTCAACCTCCAATTCATCCACCTAATTACCACAAGTGGTTCAGTGAATGTAACGAAACCCAAGGGGCATGCATCCTGGTCTGCTTCGGCAGGCTCCAGATGAAAAGATAGATTTCCTCATAGGATATATGATTGGTTTGAAACGTCATTTCCATGTAGGATATGGGGTCCGTCCAAAATAGGATCTCCTCGTCGTAGATTATATGATTGGTCTGAAACACCATTTCTGTATAGGATATGGGATCAGTCTGAAATAGGATCTCCTCGAAGGTTAGGTGAATGGTCCAAAACACCATTTCCTTGTAGGTTATGTGATTGGAAGTGCCAACCCACACCATTCACCTTTGTTTATTTCGATGGACAAAGGCAAGGAAGAGTTTTATCTACTCAGCAGGTGAACCCAGATGAAAAGATAGATTTCCTCATAGGATATATGATTGGTTTGAAACGTCATTTCCATGTATAATATGGGGTCAGTCTGAAATAGGATCTCCTCTTTGTAGATTATATGATTGGTCTGAAACGCCATTTCTGTATAGGATATGGGATCAGTCTGAAACAGGATCTCCTCGAAGGTTATGTGAATGGTCCAAAACACCATTTCCTTGTAGGTTATGTGATTGGAAGTGCCAACCCACACCATTCACCTTTGTTTATTTCGATGGACAAAGGTAAGGAAGAGTTTATCTTGCTTTAATGCAAGGACTTCCATATGGTAACCTAGAAACTCTACTTTTCTTTATACCTGGGGGCATGCAAACCTTTTTATGCAAGTGAAAAGCGACCAGCGTAACAATGTTCTAGCTTAGCTACTAGTAGCAACCTCTTAAGTTAGGTGATTTTTTGATCCACCATTCACCTTTGTCGGTGGCCCCGGCAAAGCAAAGGAAATGTTTTTTCTAAACTATCCTACCTAACTTCAGTAGTTCTTACCTATTAGTGTCGTTAGCTCTGTAGTTTGATCATTTCTAGCCTACATAAAAAGGGCACTGAGAAAAGTTTCGCATGGGGCAAGCTCATTAAAAAATGAACCTACTAATAAGATACATCTTTAAAGATGAGTAGAATGAGCAATGTTTCCGCAAATTTCAAGCTAATTAAAAAATAAACCTAGCAACAAGCAGTGTTACCGTAGGGTTCAAGCTCGTTAAAAATAAACCTGCCACTGAGCATAGTTTCTAAAGATTCAAGCTCATTAAAAAATGAATCCACCATCGGTAAATAACCTTTGTGATCGCATTTCTATCAGCTTTTTGAGCCTTGGTCATGTTCTTACCATCACCTCCACTCTTTTAGGCGATCATACGCCTCCAGTTGATTGTTTACCCTTTTGAGGAACAGCTACGATGAGTGATTCTATTAGCCACCCTCGTTACACTGCCATGTTTGAGAAGTTACAAACTTACTTGGAACCAGTTGCTACCAGGATACATCACTCATTCGTAAAAAACAAGTCTCTTTTAAGCTCTTTTTAGACTCGTAAAATATGAAAAGATTGTCGAGCTACTAGCCTTTCCAACTCATTAAATTGAAGGGAAGTGCCATCCCTCCTCTATATTTTAATCTTTTTGGACCTAAGGAATCATTACACAAAAAGATTGAGCACTTGTCTTGTTCGGCTCCCAAAAACTATCGAAAAGTCATCCCTTTCGTATTATTTTATACTTTTTCAGACTTATGGGATTATACCACGAAAAAGGACTACTAGATTTTCCTTTCCATCTCTTTTAAAACTCTCTAAATATGAAAAGGACCGAGTTTTCTTTGTTGTTAAACTTGTTAAAACAATAGTGACAAACTTGTCAATCCGAACAAGAGCAAGTTTCACTGTCGCTAAGCTCGCTAAAACATAGCGACAAGTTTTCCCGAAGGGCAAATTATAGAACAAAAATATGTTATCCTCCTCAAGCTTGACAAAAATAAAGGGGTACTCGTCAGCAATGACTGGGGAGAAAGGGAAGAAAACTTGAAGAACTTCATTGGTAGCAGGTCGCTCTTGAACATGACACTTTCACTCCATCACCATGATTGAGTCAGGTTGGGTTATTCCATTCACCATAACCATTGGTCCTCCATACCATCCATGGGGTTAACGCTACTGATCCATCACAGTGTCACCGATATGTTCAAGAGAAGTTTCTCAGAGAATTCACCAACCCAGCTAATGCCTCATCCACTACAATACCTTCACACTTCATTTTTCATGACTGCCACCCTGAACATTGTATCATCAAACCGTTTTCACCTCCAGAAAATCATTTGCTTCATTTTGTGTCGTATATGTGGGATTCATTAAGGCCCTCCTACAACGAGTCACTTCTTTTCCACATCAGCTCATTATCCAAGAAGTTGACTTAGGAACAACCCTTTTAGTACTTTGAAGCTTGCATGATTCAATGGCAAGTTTCTCACTTCTGGTGACAGGTTTACATCAATGGCCTTCGACCAAAAGATTTTTATGTGGTGTTCGACATTGACTCATATTTTCACACCACATGAATTGTATTGTAGTACCTTGAGGGTCATTATCATTATCATTGATTCCTCTCACACTTGTTAACCGCTTACATCATTGGCTGGTAATTAGGCGATATTTTTCTATGTTTGACTTCAGAACATCTTTTCACATGGATCAACTTGTACAACGAGCAAAGATTGAATGAATTTGAAGACCCCGGATCTAGTTTCATCCATCTGGGCTGCAATATATTGAGGAAAATAAAGACATAAAATGTACTCCATAGCTGCACAGATGATCATCCAAGCTAAGGATGATGGCTCTACCAGAATCACCAGTCTGCAATAGCAGACGATTGTCTGTCCTATATACATGAAAATGAATTTATAAACCTGAGCATTGGAATGCTCGCCTCAGCTAGATCATGAAAATATTATGAAGATAATGTATTTTATTTTATCTTATTACAAGTGACCTTCCAGTTCGAAAAACCTCGGATCCTCATGATAAAGCATTTCACCCGACATCAGAAGATTTACGACCTCATGCTTTAGGGGGCAACTGTTATAGACATATTTTGGCACTGTAACCCCAATCACATATGTAGATAAAATAAGGGCTCTTAAACCCCTAAAAGTGTTGTTTCATACCCTAAAGGATCAAGGTCATCTGACTACATCATTTCCCAGAAGTTCCACCTGAAAAACTACTCAGAACTGGTCAAAACTGACCCATACAGACTGCTCTTTGGCCAAGGTGTGATGCATCTCACCTATTACACATGGGGGGTGCGATGCATACTGAAAAGACCTTATGTAGGGAGTGATGGGCGAGAGTAGACAAATGGCAGAGGCAGTTGGCTAAGTGGAAACCCAAAGAATCTTCTAGAAACTGTTCATATGACACTTGCCTCTCTGAATTCACCCAGGGATGAGTAAGAGATCATGAAATCTCCAAGTGGAACCAAGAACTATCAGTGAAATGACACTAATCAAAAACCCAGAAGTTGACTCACCCCCTTACAAATATCTATATATGGATCACTCATCCTAGAGATCCAGAGGCTGGAATTTTGTACTTTGTAAGGAAGTGTTGTTGGTTTCTCTGTGAAACATTGTATTGTTGGGTGATCTAGCTTTTCATGAGGTGAAGAGGGCTTTCATGCTAGGAGGATGATGCTAGATCAAACAGTTGGGTTGTAATCCTCTCTTCTACTTCTACTATCAATAAAGTTATTTGAGTTTTCCTCCATATACTTGTGTACTTATTAATCTTGTATTTGTGTATGCAATTTTATGGTTAATGTACTTATGATTCTACATTGTTTATGGTATCATAGATATCTATTCTTTGATAGTTTCTTTATGCTTTTCCTCTATAGATGTTCTTTGAAGCGGGACAAGTGAGAAACGAGTGGAAAGCTCTATCAAAGGAGAGATGAAACAAGCAAGGATCCAAGCGAAAGACTAAGGTTGGTGCTCTCTACTTCTCTCTTATCTATCTCCCATAAAGGAAAACACAAGTTACTTTGAATTGTTTGTTTTTAAGATAGTGACCTATCTTAGTGGGACTAGCAGATCTGAAGAGACACTAGTTTTCCCAGAAACAACTCCACAAAAAATTGGGGTGTATCCAAATGAATGTTCCTTGAAAGTTTTGTTGATGACAAGACCCTAGCTATGTTACTGAAAGAATTGGGAAGGCTGAAGATGGAGGGGAAAGAAAAGGTAAAATACTTGAACCAGAGGTTTAGACACATATTAAATAAATTTGCAGCAGGCACCAAACCTCATTACTCCATCACTGTTGTTTACTACACATCCGCACTACTGACCAGCATTGCGCAGTTCGTCAAGCGAGTTGCGAAACCAACACTTTTGGAAAATTATGAAGAGGTTATTATTGTAGAGAAAGACTTGCGTGTGATTAGAGTCATCAAGGATGATGAACCAGCAAAAGACTCCAAAGATGTGAGAAGGAAGTCCCAAGCAGTGGTGAGCAGGGGTAGAGACAAGGAAGCTAATGATATTGAAACCCTCACTCGCCTTGTCAAGAACTTGACAACAGAAGTGTCCGAGCTTAAACAATGGAAAATAGACATATATGCAAGAAACCATCTACCCAGATAGAGACAGGGAAGCAACTGGTTCGCTCAAAAAATTGTACAGGAGCAGTTGGATGATAGAGATAATGACAAAAGTATTGCACCTGATGAAGCCTCCAGTTCTAGGCATGTGGTGAACACATGTCAGTGTTTGCAAGCGATGTCGAAAACGAACACCGAGAAGTAGCCCCAAAATCAAAATGACCATTACAATATTAGGAGTAAAGGGGCTCCCCCTACACTTGGGAAAATGCAAGAAAATATAAGACTGCTAATGAAGAAGGTTGACCTACCAGCTGTCCGAAAGAAGAAAACACAAAACAAGTCTAGGAAGACAATGACAGACAAGAGTAAATCCATGAGCAGCAAGCTGCAAAACACTTTGTCGGACAACACGAACATCTATTCTACCCCAAAAACCTCGGTGAGTCTACCACCTCTGGAATACAACATTGTAGATGACATGAAGAAAACTCGGGCAAACATCAGTTTGTTCAAGTGAGCTAAGATCCAGAGCTAGCGAGACATCCTGTTGTGTGCATTGGGACAGACAACAACGAACAGTGCAACCTCTACCAACAAGGGAGAAAGCACACCTCCTGGATCTCTTTCCACCATGCTTAACACACTCCGGATGGATGAAGTGAACTCAAGTTTCCCTCCATTCCTCTTATCATTTGAAATTTTCAACTGCAATGTTCACAACTTCTTGGTTTATTCTGGCGTGGAAGCCAATGTCATGCCACTCTCCATTGCGAAAAGGATCAATGCACAATGGAGCAAGACATCTGTGTGGATCATCCAACTTGATCGAACATCGATGCCAACCATTAGTGAACTACAAGGCGTGATCATCTAACTATCTCATGAAGGTCGAGTCCACTAATGCATCAACATAGTTGTTGTGGATATCCCAAAAACATACAGTCTACTACTCAGCAGAGATTGGTCCAACAAGCTGGATGGATATTCTTCTACAGATTGGTCGCACATGTGGCTTCTATACAAGGGAAAATGCAACCAAATCTGGGTAGTGTCTGAGAGGTATATGAAGCACAATTTCACTCCCCTTAACGGTGAGAATGATCTGTTGGCCTTTGCAGAACTCATGTTTAGCAATTGCCTCCTAGAAACAACGTTGGGGTGTTATCCTACACGGCTAGCTTCAACTCCACCTAACACACAGTTGGGCCTCCTTCCTTTCCCAATAAATGGAAATGAAACATGTATAACACATTGTAACATTATTAGTAGTAGTAGTAGCAACAACAGTAGTAGCAATATAAGCGTGTTAAATGGTCTACGTACATACAATCCGTGGGCCATGGATTTTGATGAATCAAAGACACATGATGGCTCAAGTACTAGGTGTATCTCAGTCACCCAAATAACAAAAAATACATGATTTCAAGCTTCTTGATGTTCGAGTGCACAAACAACATTGTTGTATGAAGCACTTGTGTTGAGCTTACAAAGGAACATCAGCCTCAATGTGGTTGCATTCAAAGTGATACTACACCTCACAGACAATGTTGATGCTTTCAAAGACATAAAAATTAATGAAGGTTAGCACAAGCAGCCCCTAAAAACTGCAGCTGATGGTAGGAAAAGCAACCCCATCCCCGCGGGTGTGGTTTCTCTCAAACAACTCTATGATTTTCATAATTTCTGTCAAGGGCCAAGAAATAGCAGAACCCATAGGACCACCACTACGAATGGATAGAGAAACCTGGGAATCTACCATGATCTGAAGATAACTAACCTCAGACAAGCTACACATCGTAGTAGCGACAAGTCTTTGACCGCTTGACCAAACAGTACCGAGATAGGTCTACGCGAGCAGATGATGAACTGAGTACACACTACATGTGAGCAATTCAACATAGGATTCCAAGTAAAAGAGGAGACAAACCATTACATCAAAGACCAGGTAAAACACATACGTTATTTTCATTCCTTATATAGAAAAAAATTAACTAACATTTTGGATGGTTGGATTACTTGCAAAGTTCGTCATTATATTTGGTTTTCTAGTTTAAATTCCACACGTAAAAAATCTGCAAAAATCCGCATATAAATTGATTTTAGAAACTTGAACCATTCCCAGAATAAAAAAAACTACCCCATGCCATCATCTGAGCCTATGTTGCACGCAGTACCTGAAGCAGTGGTGTTGTATTCACTTAAAGGTCTTTTCGAGTGCCACTAGGTTCTGGTAGCGAAGCCCGTTGGACTTACACTATTCCACAAGAAGCTTGGCCCACACACATATCATTTGTAATCACTTGATAGGAGGATGGAAAACCTTCCTGTCAATGGCCAAGATCACATAACAAATCATTTGTTGACGCGTTTCGAACCAACCAGTGTGGCTCATCGTCAGGACAATTTGAAGATCCGATCTGAGCAATGAGTTATATAGGGACAGCAGGCAATTCCAACAGTTAGATTGACTTACAAACGGTCAAACAGGACCTATAACATCTAGGAATGACCAACAGCTAGATTGACTGACAAATGGTCAAACAGGACCTCTAACACCTAGGTATGGCCGAGTCCAAGATGAGGGGCCAAATTTAAAATAACTAATCAATCTATTTCTTTATTCCAAATATATCAATTGCAACATAGCATTTGTTAACGTTAATATTATAATTACTAACGTATTTCTTATTTATATTATCATAATATTTTATTATGAATTTATAACCCGAGAACCTAGAATAAATTCACTTAATTGAAATACCCATATATTAATATAATACAAAAAAGAATTATCTCTTTTAATTTATTAGAATAAATGGTACATGTTGTTATTACTAATGCGCAATCTATTTATGGTTATAGTATTAATATCATTTTACATATATTTTCTATTTAGATGGAAATAATAGTAAACCTTATTTTATCATCACGGTGAATTCTAATATTAGAACTTAAAAATCAATTGTCATTATATGCAAATATCTATATTTTTATTTATTTATTAATATAAATACCCCTAGATCTATAAACCTATTTTCTATAATATCATGAATTTCCATTATGAATAACATATTAATGATCGAATTTTACCTATTACATTTACCATTATATTACTACTGATATTTAAATTCATTAGAATAATGTTCAATATTCTTATCAAATGAACATTATACAAATCTATAACCAATAAAACTTAAATAAACTATCTTCTTTAATATTGTTAATTTAAAAACACTACTATCAAAGTATTAAAACCCACCCTTGGTTATAATAATATCATAAGGAAAAATATTTTATAATCATAATGTTAAATCATATTACAGGATTCTATTATGAAGGTCTAACACGAGAACTTAAATTAATAAGGTTATATCTATATTCCTTTAATAATAACTTGAGATTAGTAATCCATATATAGTTACCACATTAAATTAGTAAGTTAATTTAAACCTTTATATTAAGATAATATCAAAAAATATTATCTACTTAAATTATTGTAATAAATGGTAATTATTACTGATGTGAAAATCCTTATTTTCCTTCATAATATTAATATTATATGTTGTAAATCTTATTTTATTATCAATGTCAAGTCTAACTCTAGAAATTAACCATCTTTTTATTTAATATTAATTTTAATATTCTTAGAACCTATTCACACCACTTGATCATATTTACCATACTACATCCACCCCTATATTCAAATTGATATTAATAAGAATTATTCAATTAAATTATTGGAAAAAAATGTGAACTCTTATCATCCAATGACCATTATATTAACTTAGAACTTAATAAACTAATGAAATTATTTTATTTAATTTACTTATGTATATATTACTTAAATTCATAAATTAATATTGTTAATATTAAACACTACTAACATAGAATAAATACCCACCCTAGGCTAATATTATAAACCCAGGGCTAATGGCGAAAACCAAAACATTTAATTAACTCATTAATGGCCAAGATCTCAAGCATTACCTTGAGTAAGTCGGGCCATGTCCGTGCCATATACATAGTATGCTTTCTACTTGTTGTTTTCATCTTGTTTTCTTTGCTTATTATCTATGTTTTTTATTTGTTTGATTCTGCTTACTATTTGTGTTTACATTTATTTTTTTTTTGCTTGGTATATTACTATTTTTTTTTCCAGAAATAAGTGTAGCCGACTACTATGTTTTGGCTTTTGAAATAAGTGTTGCCGACTACTATGTTCTGCCTTTTTATGTCCATCTTCTATGTGCTTGGTTATAACCTTCGGTCGATGAAGTCTTGACGGAAAATACAAACCATCTGTAAGAGAATTTTTGGTCCAACCATGAACCTATGCCCACAATAGGAAGCCCCATGCTTGTACTCAGCCTTGTGCTTTGTGTGTTCAAGCTCATTCAACTAGTAGAAACGGAGAAGTGGAAAATATAAATGAGCAAACCAATATCAAAGGTCTTACATGCTTCTCTAAAGGAACAACCTCTTATGCTCTCAATAAGTCGGGATCCCTCTTCCACCCCAAAAATAAATAAGTGCTTATGCACAGTCCTCTTGAAAAATACAAAGGTGAAAGAAGAGAAAGGCTTCCTGCGCGAATAGGTGAAGCATGAAACTCCACCAAGGTACTGACCAAGCTCGCTGGCAGTGGAGAAATTTGTGTGCTCATGTGTGACTATATCGGGGTATTGTCCAGACTTGTTGGCAGTGGAGCAACACCAGAGATGAAAACTTACATTATAAAATTTTCAACTCGTGAGCTAAACAACCCTTCCCCGATTTAAAACACTAAAAGCAAGATGAACTTTTGATTGTGTTTGACTGAGTTGGAAAAGGTTAATCCATGTATTTCCATGGGGTAAGTAGGGAAGTCGAAGTAACCCACACAGTGATTAATTACTCCCCAAAATACCAAGGTCCCGTGCTAGCAATGAACCAAAACAGGGAAACTAGAGTTCTACCAGTGTGTCACCAAGTGTTGTAGCGGCTACAACCACCCTCCAAAATTTTCACCTGCACCCAATTTCAGAGCCTCCCTTGAGAGTTTCACTTGATGATTACATACCCTCAGGTTCACTCCGTGAGCTCGTTTGATTCTTTGCATCCACCTTGCTTGTTCATGTCATTCAATTTTTTGCATGTTGTTGTCTAAGTCATGCTTGCGACCATGTTCTAGTTATGCTCAAATTCTTCGCTTCGTGTGTACTTGTTGTGTTCGCTATGAAAGAATATGTCGCACTCACACACGGAGTCACATTCACTGTCATAAAAGCATCGTCGGGGTCGATCAATGATTAATCACGAGTGTCACACTTGTCGCTTGCATCACCGGCCATTCATGTTGAACATGTGTGTTTGGATGGTTTGAGTCATCTTATCGTCGAGTCATGTGAGTGTGTGTTTGCATGATCACCTATGCATATTTCGATCATTCACACATTTAGTCATTTTGTTGAGATTCTGACGACCGGACTCCCCTCTGACAGCCAGACCATCACCCTGCCATCGACTCGATCGATTGTCACCCAGAACAGCACAGAAGCACCAAGCAAGTATTTCCAATCTACGCTAATCGCAAGCAATCCAATCAACTTTCATGTTGGCCACTTGGAGAGTCAAACCCGGCAGTCACTGCCGGACTTACTCCCCTCAAAACTTGTGCAGAGGCTTCTAACCTTTCCCACTCTATTGACTGACGAAATTGCACAAACAGGCTGGACAAATGCTAAGTTCCCATCCTTGTCTCCCTCAGAAAATTGCGCAGTTTTCCCAGTCAGTCCTCCCGACAGTCGACCAGCTACTCATCCAAGAAATTGTGTAGTTTTCATGAGCAGGGATTCTACTGCCCAGTAGTCCACTCAGCTTATAATTTGTGTAGATATGATCAGCAGGCTAGCCTCCCAGCCTCAATACGATTTCCCTTGTCTTTTGTCAAGCTCCCAGTAACTGACTGTCTGTTCCCCTTGGGAATTATGAAATTTTTGCTGCTAGTGACCCAACAGCCAACTGCCAATTCCCTCTCAGAATTGTGCAATTTTCGCTGCTAGGCTCCTAGCCAGTTCCTCCAAAAAATTGTGCAATTTCTGCCTGTTGATCCTCCATGTAGCCTGACCTGTTCCTCCAGAAAATTGCGTAAATTTTTCCTTCAATCCCCGGTTGCCCTCTCATTGCGGAAAATGCACAGATTTCATCTGCCTTTCCTTCCTACATCCCAGACTATCCCTTCCAAAATTTGTGCAATTTTTCCTTCCAGCCGGTCCAAACCTTGCGGACAGTCACTATCGACTTGGATTGCCCACCTTCATCACCTAATGACTCTTCCACAATTTTCATGAGCAGTGCCCATAGCCATCATCCCACCTTGCAACCTTGTTTCCTCTCCCAGTCACCTACATCCGAAACGATCAAATGTCATGGTATACTAGGAGGTTTTTGGATTTGATGTCGTCTCATCATGAGTGACTGCAGGTACAGGTACACCAACAAACATGGCACAATGACGAATGGGATGAATAAAGGGAGTTCATGTAGAAGGACATGTTCACCAACGAACAAACAAATGATGCATGCGAAGAGATGTGCTCATGAACGGATAATCATGCAAAAATATGTTCAGGACGGATGGAAGAGCAAACATGCAAGATATGCTCATGAATAGACGAATGGATGAACATGCACCTTTCACGAACAGATGAGCCTATCAAGCCTTCCAACATACAAGCAAGGAGAAATGTGCCAAAGCATCATCAAGCAAACCAAATACCATCGAGGACTCTGTGCACTTTGCCATGCGGAGGTGAAGTTGTGACACACCATGAAGTCATCCATCACCCAATAGCATTGTAGCTCAACAGGCACTCCAGCAGCAGCACGAATGTACCATCATCGTCATGTCGAGTCATGTCATGAGTCATGTCGCCCACAACTCTACTATGGGCTATGTTGTCAATCAATGTAATATAACTTGGAAGTCCAAGAGACCCACTTGTGGTACAAAGAGTCATGCAAAGTTGAAAATTCATGGAATTCAAATAGTCATGAGGGTATTCAAACAGCCACAAGGGTCAATTTCACCCTTGGCTATAAATACCCCCCTCATTTGTACATGAAAGGAATTTTGACCTCAACTCCTCCCACATAGCCAAGAGAGTCTGTAGTGTTTCCTTTGAGTAGTAAGCAATGGCTCCAACGCCCCTCACACGGGATTAGTGATGTATGGTGTAACGATGTGTCTTGGAACTTTTGCTTAATTCAGAAACCTGCTAATAGGGCAGCATGTTTTCACACATGTATTTTAATTGTTGTAAGACTAATATTTAACACTTGGAATGAATGTTGCTTTAACCTGTGTTCTATATTTGAACTATTTCACTTGTTGTAATACATAACCTATTAATGAAAATGTGTTGTATATGTTGTTAAAGTTGCCTCACCCATGTAGACTACTCTCTCAGACACCAGATAGACCTTTCACATAAAACTTGTTGTAAACAATTGTTGCACTCGTGTGGACTAATCCGTTGAGTGTTATGCGTGTTATCTTCCCTTGTGTATTGTGACTGTCGCATCCATGTGGACTGCTCCACTGGAAGTTTTGCATGTCCTGTTGTGTTGTGTGTTCCTAGTAGTGTTGGGACTTCTCCTAATTGACTTGCGACTCACTCTCACCCTCTCCCTCGACATTGAAAGAAAGATTCACACAAGTGACACTTACATGCACCAGGCACGCGAACCTCACTTCTCGAAGACAAAGTAGACCACTCTCCTATGCTCACAAGCAAGAGTTGAGGGAAATCCTTAAGATAATGGCAACCAGGCCATCGTACTGGATGGGACTCCCACACCAAATGGTGTGACGTCTAGTTGGGACTTCATGCTGGGGTGATCCCATGAATGTTGGTAGGTCCAGCACCGTCAACAGGTTGAAAATATGCCACCACCAAATATTAATTTATAGTGTCCTATTGACAGTGCTAGAAATCTGTCAACCAAGGGGTCTCCCTAATGTGAATTCTCAATTATAACTCACACCCTTTGGAGTAGGAGCCCCACCCGTAACATTGGCTTGGTTACCAAGTATTCTTATAGATTTTCTTTGGCTCTAACTGTCAGCAAGAGAGAGGAATGCAAATGAACCTTCGGAAAGAAAGGGGGTTTGCCTGGTGAATTTTCAATCGCATGTGTGTCAAAGTTATTTCACTACAGAGGGGAGGAAGAGTGAGCCTCTAAGAGAGAAGTAGTACTACCACCATAGTAGAGACACACAAGAACAAGAAGGGTTCATACAACATCAAGCGAAATAGTCCACGGATATGTGACGGTCATTGAAACCAATATAACGAGGAAGATCTATCTAATATCTGGTCGAATAGTCCATGAGGATGTGAAAGAGATAATAGAAATTATATCTCATTCTCAATATGATAAGTACCAAAATAACCAAAACAATTCAACTACTTTAGCACAGGTGAAAGCAAACATGAATTATAAATATTCACATAATAGTCTTACAAATATCCATAATCCATGCATGAATAACGTGTTGACCCATAGGGCTTATGTTATTAAGTAAAATTTCCAATACACATGTATAAAATTAACATCACTAACTCCATTAGTGGAGCGTTGGAGCCACTCCTCACTCCCAAAAAGAACTAGCTTATCTCTTTATTACTTTGCGGGAGGAGCCGAGGTGAGAATTCCTTTGCTCATACAATGAAGGAGTATATATAACCAAGGTTTTTTGCTTCCCCTTCCTTGTGACTCTTTAACTACCCTCATGATTGTTTTGCTTCCTATGAATTTTCAAATTTACATGACTCTTAATATTCCACACGTCCTTTGGACTTTCACTTTACAATACATTTCTGAAACATATGTTACATCAGTGCCCACAAGGTGTGGCATGTGACTACTCATGACATGAAATGACATGACACTACTGACATGGACTTCATGTTGACTTGGTAATGTCAAGCCACTATTGTTGCTGATTTTTGAGTGTCTTCTTCTTCTTTTCACCTCTGTATGACTTGGTGATAAGGAATATTTATATTAAGTCTTGAGTTGTGATCGCAAATTGATGTCCCTTTTTCTTTTCTTGATTGATCAACTTCTGTGTTCAGCTACAAGTGTGTCTTTTAGAAATATTCCCTCATTCATCTCCTTGTTATTCATCTTTCCATGGTGTGATATAGTACCTGCATCTACAATTCACTCATGATGAGATGACATCAGTCTGAAAACCCCTTAATCTAAGATAGTGCATTTTGATCCAATAACTGAGACAAAACCAGGTGACATTTCTTGAGAGAAGGCTCAGTGACTAATCCAGGTGGATATTGGGGGCCACCCACCTATTCCACTTAAACCCCCACCATTGTTTCTTTCAGTTTTCAGTTTCCTTATTTGTAGCACAATTTACTATTTTTGGCAGTGTTTCGGGTCTTGAACTTCCATAGCCGTTTTGAGGCCCTAAACGACGTTTTTGGGGAAAATCGGGAGTAAAAGTAGCTATGCACTGATGTTTCTCACTCAAAATTTTTAGTCCATGGATAGATATTTCTAACAAGGTATTGTGTGTGTCAAGCGGAGATCGTATGCCAAAGTTACGACCCCAGGAATTTGATGTACCAATTTACCCAAACGGGGCCCATAGTTTGGCGCTTCATCTCCTAGGGTTAGGTTTTTGGATGTTTAGGGTTTTCCATTGTTTCTCAATAATAAATAGGCCTTGAAGCCTCATTGTAACATAGTTTAGAGGCATGTAGCCGCCACATCTCTTCTCAGAGATAAGCTACCACCACCCGAGCTAGTCTTATTTCGATTCTGTTTGTAAGCATATTTTAGTATTTGATATTAGTGAACTGAAGTGTTATGTCTATTGCATATTTTTCTTTATGGTCATATTTGTAAGTTTTCCTATTTAAATCTAGATCAGTGGTATCAGAGCACACTGTCCTTTATTTGTTTTTCTTTGCATGTACCCAACGAGGTTGGGATATAAGGAGTTAGGGCTTGAACTAGTCGAACTTTTGCAAGACCAGCCTCGCAAATCCTAATGGCCTCCCATGGTGGATGAAAAGAAAGATGAGGGTTCAAGAGATCCTATCAAAATATTGCTTGAAGAATCCCTCGAGTGACAAAGGAATGTGATGATGGATAACTTTTCCCAGATCCTTCAGCAATTACCCAAGGGCGACACATCTACTTCTAGCAACTACTATGGAAGTGCCAGATCCTCTAAGGTACAAGTTAACTTTGACATTCCCATATTTGAGGTTCAGATAGATGCAGATGTTGTAGATAAATGGTTAAATGTGATAGAAGGATATTTTTCCATTCATGATTTTTCCAGCCAGGAAAAGATCACTTTTGCACTTCTCAAAGCAACCCCCCACATCAAGGATTGTTGGGAAACCCACTGCGAGCAGAAGGATGAAAGTATGAACTCACTATTTTCAGCCACACCCACTTGGAACTCATTCTGGGATGCCATTAAGGAGTAGTACTACCCTGTCGGGAGTTATGAGGATAAATACATAAAGTGTATAATGCTATGACAGGGAAGGGACCAAGATGTGCCAGATTTTACCAATGTTTTTCATATCCTTCGCACAAAGTTGGGTATCAAGGATTCTGAGAAGCATTTGGTTCACAAGTACCGTGGCTGCCTACACAAGTACATATAGGATGAGATGAAGTTCCTGGACATTTCCTCGCTCAACACAGCATACTGATATGTCATCAAGATCGAGAAAATGTTTAAACAGAAGAAGCAAGACTTTGGATCTGCGAATCCGTAGCAAGGGAAATGTGCCCCCAAACTGCAAAACAAAGGACAAATCCAAGGCGGGGCAGCCAAGGACAACCCGCCAAAGTCATAAGCAAAGAAAAACACCGTGAAGCCGAAGAAGGACATGGAAAAGTGGTGTGAGTTCAATAAGAGCTCCACTCACAACACAAGTGAGTGTTGGGCCAAGTAGTCACTGGTGGTCGACCTAAAGGCTTCGAAATTAGATGCATGTTCAGAATCTAAGTTAGAAACTGACAAGAGGAATGAAAAAGGGAAGCAAATTATCGATGTCAATCCCAATGCAACCATTGCCACCACAAAGATCCAAAAGGAGGAACCCAAAGATCCAGAGGAGGAGCGCCTCTTCCACTCCCAGATGTGGGTAAAGAGCTCCCCACTATAGTTCATTGTCGACAATGGGAGCCAAAAGAACCTCATTTCAGCAGATATCATGAAGCAGTTGGGCTTACTGACCACAACACATTGACAACCGTACACCATCAGGTGGCTTCACCAAGGACGGGATCTACTGGTGAGCCCGCAGGGCCGCCTTCCATATAGCATCAAGCCCTTCACAGATGAGGTGTTATGTGACGTTGCTCACCTTGATCTTTGTGATGTATTATTAGTCCAACCATACTTATGGAAGCAACATGTTGTGTATGCGTTAAGGCCTCATGGTATTATTGTTACTTTGGGAAATAAATTGTACAGGATACCAGAGGTAGCACCGTCTACCGCAATCTCTTTGGTTATTGCAAAACAATGAAGTAAGCTCATTTCCAAAACTAGGAAATTCATTTTCCTGATGATATACCCTCAGGGAAATAAGAAGATAGTGGCCACAACCTCCAGACAGTGCCCCTCCGCATGATAACAGTAGATAGACAAGGTCATGGAGGAGTACGAGGACATCTTCTCCTCCCCTGCAGGGGTGCCTCTACACTGTCAAGTCAAGCACTCCATGGATCCGACCACAAGTGCGTCGCTACCCAATGCACCAACCTATTAGCGCTCCGTTCTAGAGAACAACGAAACAAAGAGGCATATTCAGGAGTTGCTACAGAAAGGTCACATACGACCGAGTTCATTGCCTTGTGGGAGCCCGATTGTGTTGGTACAGAAGAAGGATGGGACTTGGAGACTCTGTATTGACTCTCAGGCATTGAACAAGATCATTGTCTGTAATAGGTACTCGATCCCATGGATTGATGACCATCTGGACCAACTGAAGGGGAAAAATATTTCAGCAAGATCGACATGAAATCAAGATATCACCAGGTCCCAATCAAACCCTCCAATGTGTGGAAGATTGCGTTCAAAGCCAAGGAGGGCCTTTTCGAATGGCCGGTTATGCCTTTCGGGTTAACGAATGCTCCTACAACCTTCATTAGGCTGATGGATGACATCTTGTGACCATTCACCAACTCATTTGTAGTGGTATACTTGGATGACATCCTGACCTTTAGCTAGAGTTGGGAAGAGCACCTCCACCACATACGGGAGGTTCTCCAAACATTGCGGCAATGCAATCTATGTGCCAATTTGGAGAAATGTACTTTTGGCATGACCCAGGTTCAATATCTAGGATAAATTATTGATGAATGGGGGTGCATGTGGATCCAACCAAGATCCAAGTCATTTTGGATTGGTCGGCTCCAACTACTCTGACAGAGCTCCACAGCTTTCTGGGCCTTTCCAATTTCTATCATAGGTTCATGTTGGGATTCTCTCACATCACTTGGCCCTTGAGTTAAGTAACCAAGGGAGGAAGGAAATAAAAATTATTTTGGTCTGAATCTCAATAGAAGGCATTCACAGAGTTGAAACATCGCATCTGCTCTACACCAGTGCTCACATTACTAGACTTGCAACAGCCATTTGAGATCGAGACAGATGCCTTTGACTATGCCATTGGGGCAGTCCTTACTCAATAGGGGCATCCAGTGGCATATCACAGTGAGACACTTTCAGACACAGTCCCGAAGTATCCCACTTATGACAAAGAGATGTATTCTATTGTGCACGCCTGCTGATAATGGAAGCATTACATTTTGGGGAAGGAAATGGTCATCCACACAGACCACCGACCCCTGTAGTTCATACAGACACAAAGGAAGTTGTAGAATGATCGCCATCAGAAGTGATCCACATACCTGCAACAATTCCATTTGAATATCAAGTACAAGAAGGGAAACTCCAATAATGTTACATATTTCCTCAGCTGACCACCAATCATGGCGTTTATCACCGTGCTCAAATCCTATGGGCACGAGACTTCTGATTGGCCACTTCTCTACAAAAGTGACCCAGAATTCGGCCACACATACTAGACGCTCTTGTAGGGTCAAAAAGTTCCAAACTTTCACCTCCAGGATGCCCTATTATGCCACCTAGGACACCTTTGTGTTCCTTCAAGTGAGCGTGCCAAGATGATTTGGGAAGCCACTACAGTCAGGCCACTGGCATTTCAGGGTTGAGAAAATGGTGGCAGTACTAAAGAAGTATTTCTATTGGCCAAATATTCGACAGAATATCGAGAAGTACATCAGATCCTGCACTACCTACGCCATTTCCAAATCGACCATCAAGAAGAAAGGCCTCTTACTCCAATGCCTACCCATATTCAACTTGGGGAATCCATCTCCATGGATTACATGTCAGGCCTTCCTTCTAATAAGCATTGCAATGACTTTGTTTTTGTGGTCGTTGACATATTCTCAAAGATGGCCATTATGGCAGCCTGCAAGAAGAATATCATAGCAGAAGCCACTGCTAAACTCTTCTTTGAACGAGTGTGGGTACACTTTGGGATCCCACAATCTATCATCTCAGATCGGGACAATAGGTTCCTCAGTACATTTTGGTACAGTCTCTAGTCGATGTTGGACACCAATCTCACTAAGTCCATATCTTTCTATCCCCAAATAGATGGCTAGACAGAGGTTGTCAACAGGATGATCGTACACATTATGCGTATGTACAACTCAAAGCATCCACGCGCATAGGATAAGAGCCTCCCCTATGTCTAACACAACTATAATCGATCTCTCCACAGCTCAACTGGCCATAGCCATTTTCAGGTGGGCTTGGGACTCCAGCCACTATGTCCCATTGATGTGGCCATGCCATTTGTAGCTACTCCCACAGATTCAGCTCATATCTAGTCTGAAACCTATAAGGAAAACAACTTCATTGAGCACATACAACATATCTGCTAGCAGGTCCACGACATTTTGGAGAAATCAAATGCCCAGTACAAGAGCGACATGATCAACATAGGGTTCCACACAAGTTTCAGGTGGGCGACAAAGTCTGGTTGAATTTGAAAAAGGAACATTGTACCAGAGCCTACCGGAAAATCAAACCACTCCAATATGGTCCTTACACTATTACCAAGGTTGTGGGAGAAAATTCATTTGAGCTTACCATTCCCCCATTCCTTGGCTTGCACCTAGTGTTCAATGTGGACTGCCTTCGACCATACTTACCACCATTGTTAGACACATCAGACATTGCAAAACAACTCACACCTACAGAGTTAAATCCAGATTGCATGGAACAAGCCACAATTGATCAGATCATGGAAACACATATCAAGAGCACCCGACAACAAAGGATCAAACTATATCAAGTTGTCAAAGCAGGCCAACTCCTTCACCAGGGCAAGTAGCTCACCAGGGACTAAGTTCAGCAGAAGTTTCCTCATCTCATGAAGGAACTGAACGCAATGGAGACCATTGTTTCCTAAGGGGGGAGGAATGATCCAGGTGGATATTAGTGGCCACCCACCTATTCAAATTGGACCCCCACCATTATTTCTTTCATTTTTTCAGTTTCCTTATTTGTAGCACAATTTACAATTTTTGGCAGTTTTTCGGGTCCTGAACTTCCAGAGCCATTTTGAGGCCCTAAATGACGTTTTTGGGGAAAATCGGGAGAAAATGGGTTGTTGAGTCATTTTTATCACTCAAAAGTTGTAATCCTCAAATAGATCTTTCTAACGAGGTATTGTACAAGTCAAATGAAGATTGTATGCCAAAGTTCTAACCCCGAAAAGTTGATGTACCAATTTACCCAAACGGGGCCCATAGTTTGGTGCTTTATCTCCTAGGTTTAGGCTTTTGGATGTTTAGAGTTTTCCATTGTTTCTCAATAATAAATAGGCCTTGGAGCCTTATTGCAACATAGTTTAGAAGCATGTAGCCGCCACATCTCTTCTCAAAGATAAGCTACCATTGCCCGAGCTAGTCTTATTTCCATTATGTTTGTAAGCATATTTCAGTATTTGATATTAATGAAATGAAGTGTTATGTATACTGCATCTTTGTATTTATGGTTACATCTGTAATTTATTGTGTTCCTGTTTAAATCTGGATTAGTGGTATCAAAGCAGACTACTCTTTCTCTATTTTTCTTTGCATGTCCCCAACGAGGTCGGGATATAAGGAGTTAGGGCTTGAACTAGCCAAACCTTTGCAAGAAAAACCTCACAAATCCCGACAGCCTCCCATGGCAGATGAAAAGAAGGACGAGGGAGCAGGAGATCCTATAAAAATCTTGCTCGAAGAAGCTCTCAAGCAACAAAGGAATGCAATGATGGACAACTTTGCCTAGATCCTTCAACGACTACCCAAGGGCGACACATCTACTTTTGGAAGCTACTCTGGAAGTGCCACACCCTTTAAGGTACAAGTTAACTTTGAAGTTCCCATAATTGAGGGTCAAATAGATGCAGACATTGTAGATAAATGGTTAAATATTCTAGAAGGATATTTTTCCATTCATGATTTTTCCAGCTGGGAAAAGATCACTTTTGTACTTCTCAAAGTAGCCCCCCATGTCAAGGACTGGTGGGAAACCTATTGTGAGTAGAAGGATGAAAGTACGAACTCACTGTTTTTAGCCGCACCCACTTGGAACTTGTTCTGGGATGCCATCAAGGAGCAGTACTACCCTGTCAGTAGCTATGAGGATAAATACATAAAGTGAACAACGTTGCAACAGGGAAGGGACCAAGATGTGCCAGAGTTACCAATGTTTTTCATACAAAGTTGGGTATCAAGGATTCTGAGAAGAATTTGGTTCTCAAGTACCTTAGTTGCCTACACATGTACATCCAGGACAATATGGAGTTCCTAGACATCTCCTTGCTCAGCACGACATACCAATATGCTGTCAAGATCGAGCAAAATTTTAAACAAAAGAAGCAAGACTTTGGATCTACGAATCCAAAGCAAGGAAAAGGTGCACCAAACCACAGGACAAAGGGCAAAGCCAAGGTGGGCGGCCCAGGACAACCCGCCAAAGCTGCAAGAAAAGAACAACACCGCGAAGCTGAAGAAGGACATGGGAAAGTGGTGTGAGTTCCATAAGAGCTCCACTCACAACACAAGTGAGTTTCGAGCCAAGCAGTCACTGGTGGTCGAGCTAAAGGGTTCAGAATCATATGCATGTTTTGACTCTGAGTTAGAACCCAACAAGGGGAATGAAAAAGGGAAGCATATTATCGATGTGGAGACCAACACCACCGTTGCCACCACGAAGATCAAAACGGAGGAACTCGAAGATCCAACGGAGGAGCAACGCCTCTTCCACTCCCAGATGTGGGTAAAGAGTTCCCTGCTACAGTTCATTGTTGATAGTAGGAGCCAAAAGAACCTCATTTTGGTAGAGATCGTGAAGCGGTTGGACTTACCAACGATGGCACATCCACAACTGTACACCATCGGGTGGCTTCACCAAGGACGGGATGTTCGCGTGAGCTAGTAGTGTCGCCTTCCATACAGCATCAAGCCCTTCACGGATGAGGTATTATGTGACGTTGCTTCCCTTGATTTTTGTGATGTATTATTAGGCCAACTGTATATATGGAAGCGACATGATGTTCATAAGTCAAGGCCTTGTGCTATTATTGTTACTTTGGGAAACATGTTTTACATGATACTAGAGGTAGCACCACCTACCACCATCTCTTTGGTTACTGCAAAACAATGCAGTAAGCTCATTTCCAAAACCAGGAAATTCATTTTCCTGATGATATTCCCTAAGGGAAATAAGAAGACGGTGGTCACAACCTCGAGACAGGGCCCCTCGTCACGACAACAGCAGATGGACAAGGTCATGGAGGAGTACGAGGACATATTCACCTTCCCCGGAAGGGTGCCTCTACACTGTCAAGTCAAGCATTCCATCGATCTAATCCCAGGTCCATCGCTGCCCAATGGACCAATATATCAGCACTCCATTCTGGAGAATGACAAAATCAAGAGGTAGATTTAGGAGCTGTTGCAGAAAGCTCACATCCGACCAATTTCATCGCCCTGTGGGAGCCCGATCATGTTGGTACAAAAGAAGGATGGGACTTGGAGACACAGTATTGACTACCGAGCACTGAAAAAGATCACTATCTGAAATAGGTACCCGATCCCACGGATTGATGACCTTCTAGACCAACTGAATGGGGAAAAATATTTCAGCAATATTGACTTGAAATTGGGATATCACTAGGTACCAATCGAACCCTCCTATGTGTGGAAGACTTCCTTCAATGCCAAGGAGGGCCTTTTCGAATGGTTGGTTATGCCTTTTGGGTTGACGAATGCTCCTATAATCTTCATGAGGATTATGGATGACATATTGCAGCCATTCACCAACTCACTTGTACTGGTATACTTGGATGACATCCTGATCTTCAGCCAGAGTTGGGAAGAGCACCTCCACCACATCTGATAGGTTCTCCAAACACTGTGGCAACATAGGCTATGTGCCAATTTGGAGAAATGTACTTTTGGCATGACCCAGGTTCAATATCTAGGACACATTATTGATGAATGGGGGGTGCATGTGGATCCAGCCAAGATCCAAGTCATTCGGTATTGGCCAGATCCAACTACTCTGATAGAGCTCTGTAGCTTTCTTGGTCTTGCCAATTTCTACCACAGGTTCATGTTGGGATTTCTCATATCACTTGACCCTTGATTCAAGTCACCAAGGGAGGAGCGAAAGAAAAATTCTTTTGGTCTGAATCTCAACAGAAGGCATTCACAGAGTTGAAAAATCGCCTTTTCTCTACACCAATGCTCACATTACCATACTTGCAACAACCATTTGAGATCAAGATAGATGCCTCTAACTATGCTATTGGGGCAATCCTTACTCAACAAGGGCATCCCGTGGCATATCACAGTGAGAAACTTTCAGAAACAGTCTGAAAGTATCCCACTTATGAAAAAGAGATGTATTCCACTGTGCAGGCCTACCGAAAATGGAAGCATTACATTTTGGGGAAGGAAACGGTCATCCACATAGACCATCGTCCCCTACAGTTCATACAGACGCAAGGGAAGTTGTAGAATGATCGCCATCAAAAGTGGTTCACATACCTACAACAGTTCCATTTGGATATCAAGTATAAGAAGGGAAACACCAATAATGTTGCATATTTCCTCACTCGACCACCAATCACGGCGTTAATCTCCGTGCTCAAATCTTGTGGGCACGAGACTTCTGATTGGCCACTTCTTTACAAAAGTGACCCATAATTCGACCACACATACCAGATGCCCTTGGAGGGTCAGAAAGTTCTAGATTTTCACCTCTAAGATGCCCTATTATGCCACCTAGGACACCTTTGTGTTCCTTCAAGCAAGTGTGCCAAGATTATTTTGGAAGCACATTATAGTCGGGTCAATGGGCATTTCGAGGTCGAGAAAATGGTGGCACTACTGCAGAATTATTTCTATTGACTGAATCTTCGATAATATGTGGAGAAGTACATTAGATCCTTCACTTCCTATGCCATTACCAAACCGACCATCAAGAAGCAAGGCCTCTATACTCCACTTCCTACCCCTAGTCGACCTGGGGAATCCATCTCCATGGATTACATGTCGATCCTTCCTTCTATTAAGCATGGTAATGACTATGTTTTTGTTGTCGTCGACAGATTCTTGAAGATGGCCGTTATGGTGGCCTACAAGAAGAATATCATAGGGGAAGCCACTGCTAAACTCTTCTTTGAACGAGTGTGGGAAGCCACTGGTAAACTCTTCTCAAATCAATATAGCAAGTTCCTCAGTACATTTTGGTCCATTCTCTGGTCGATGTTGGACAACAAGCTCACTAAGTCCATAGCTTTCCATCCCCAAACTAATGGCCAGACCAAGGTCGTCAACAGGATGATCTTACACATTCTGCGCATGTACAACTCAAAGCATCCACGCAAATGGGATGAGAGCCTCCCCTATGTCCAGCACAGCTACAACCGGGCCCTCCATAGCTCGACTGGCCACAACCCTTTTCAGGTGGGCTTAGGGTTCCAACCACTATGTCCCATTGATGTGGCCATGCCATTTGCAGCTACTCCCACAGATTCAGCTCATGTCCAATCGAAACCTATAAGGCAAAAAAAATCATTTATCACATCCAACATATCTTCTAGAAGTTCCATGACATTCTGGAGAAATCAAATGCCCATTTCAAGCAGTGACATGATCAACATCGGGTGCCACACAAGTGTCAAGTTGGCAACAAATTTTGTTTTAAATTGCAAAATGAACGCCTTACCAAAGCCTATCAGAAACAAAGACCACTCTAATATGGTCCTTACACTATTACCAAGATTGTGGGAGAAAATGCATTTGCGCTCAACATTCTCCCATTCCTTGACCTGCACCCAGTATTCAATCTGGACTGCCTTCGACCATACTTCCCACCATTGTTAGACACATCAGATATTGGAGAATGCCTCACACCTATAGAGTTAAATCTAGATTGCATGGAACAAGCCACAATTGATCGGATCATGGACACATAGATCAAGAACACCCACAGCAAAGGATAAAACTATATCGATCTTTCAAAGCAGGCCAACTCCTTCACCAGGGCAAGTGGCTCACTAGGGACCAAGTTCAGCAGAAGTTTCCTCATCTCATGGATGAACTCAACGCAATGGGGACCATTGCTTCCTAAGGGGGAAGGAATGATCTAGGTGGATATTGGTATCCACCTACCTATTCCACTTGGACCCCCACCATTGTTTCTTTCAGTTTTTCAATTTCCTTATTTGTAGCACAATTACTATTTTTGGCAGTTTTTTGGGTCCTAAACTTTCGGAGCCATTTTAAGGCCCTAAACGATGTTTTTGGTGAAGATTGGGAGAAACATGGGTTAATGACTAATGTTTCTCACTCAAAAGTTGTATTCCTTGGATAGATATTTCTAATGAGGTATTGTGCACATAAAATGAAGATCGTATGATAAAGTTACGACCCCAGGAAGTTGATGTACCAGTTTACCCAAACGGGGCCCATAGTTTGACGCTTCATCTCCTAGGGTTAGGTTTTTGGATGTTTAGGGTTTTCCATTGTTTCTCAATAATAAATAGGCCTTGGAGCCTCATTGCAACATAGTTTAAAGGCATGTAGCTACCACATCTCTTCTTAGAGATAAGCTACCATCGCCCGAGCTAGCCTTATTTCCATTATGTTTGTAAGCTATATCTCAGTATTTGATATTAATGAAATGAAGTGTTATGTCTACTGCATATTTGTATTTATGGTATATCTATAATTGGTTGTGTTCCTGTTTAAATCTAGATCAGTGGTATCAGAGCAAACTACTCTTTCTCTATTTTTTTTTACATGTCCCCAGTGAGGTTGGGATATAAGGAATTAGGGCTTGAATTGGTCGAACCTTTGCAAGACCAGCCTCGCAAATCCCGATAGCCTCCCATGGCAGATGAAAAGAAATATGAGGGGGCATGAGATCCTATCAAAATCTTTCTCAAATAAGTCCTCGAGTGACAAAGGAACGCGATGATGGACAAATTTTCCTAGATCCTTTAGCAACTACCCAAGGGAGATGTATCTACTTCTGGAAACTACTCTGGAAGTGCCACACCCTTTAAGCTATAATTTAACTTTGAAATTCCCATACTTGAGGGTCAGATAGATGCAGATGTTGTAGATAAACTGTTAAATCTTCTAGAAGGGTATTTTTTCATTCATGATTTTTCTAGTCGAGAAAAGATCACTTTTTCACTTCTCAAAGCAGCCCCACACATCAAGGACTGGTGGGAAACCTACTATGAGTAGAAGGATGAAAGTACGAACTCACTGTTTTTAGCCGCACCCACTTGGAACTCATTCTGGGATGCCATTAAGGAGCAATACTACCCTGTCAAGAGCTATGGGGATAAATACATAAAGTGGACAACGCTGCAACAGGGAAGGGACCAAGATGTGCCAGAGTTACCAATGTTTTTCTTACCCTTCGCACAAAGTTTGGTATCAAGGATTCTAAGAAGCATTTGGTTCTCAAGTACAATGGATGCCTACATAGGTACATCCAGGATGAGATGGAGTTCCTTGACATCTCCTCACTCGGCATGACATACCGATATGTTGTCAAGTTCAAGAAAAAGTTTAAACAGAAGAAGCAAGACTTTGGATCTACAAATCCAAAGCAAGGGAAAGGTACCCCCAAACCACAAAACAAAGGACAAAGCCAAGGTAGGGAGGCTCAGGAAAACCTGCCAAAGCTACAAGCGAAGAACAACACCACGAAGACAAAGAAGGACATGGGAAAGTGGTGTGAGTTCCATAAGAGATCCACTCACAACACAAGTGAGTGTCAGGCCAAACAGTCACTGGTGGTCAAGCTAAAGGCTTCGAAATCTGATGCATTTTCTAAATATGAGTCAGAACCTAACAAGGGGAATGAAAATGGGAAGCAGATTATCGATGCGAAGCCCAACGCCATCGTTGCCACCATGAAGATCTAGAAGGAGTAACGTGAATATCCACAGGAGGAGGAGCACCTCTTCCACTCCCAGATATGAGTAAAGTGTTCCCCGCTACAGTTCATTATTGACAGCGAGAGCCAAAAGAACCTCATTTCGACAGAGATCGTGAATCAATTGGGCTTACCAACCATACACCATCAGGTGGCTTCACCAAGGACGGGATCTTTGCATGAGCTAGCATTGCCACCTTCCATACAACCTCAAGCCCTTCACAGATGAGGTATTATGTGACATTGCTCCCCTTAATTTTTTTGATGTATAATTAGGCCAACAATACTAATTAAAGTGAAATTATATGTAGGAGTCAAGGCCTCATGTTGTTATTGTTACTTTGGGAAATAAGTTGTACAGGATACCAGAGGTAGCACTGCCTACTGGCATCTCTTTGGTTACTACAAAAAAATGTTGTAAGCTCATTTCCAAAACTGGGAAATTCATTTTCTTGATGATATGCCCTTAGGGAAAGAAGAAGACAGTAGCCATCACCTCTAGACAAGGCCCCTCTACATGACAATAGTAGATGGGCAAGGTCATGGAGGAGTATGATGACATCTTCACCTCCCCTACATGGGTGCCTCTGCACTATCGGGTCAATGACTCCATTGATCTAACCCCAGGTGCGTCGCTGCCCAATGGACTAATCTATCGGCGCTATGTTCTCGAGAATGACAAAATCAAGAGGTAGATTTAGTAGCTACTGCAAAAACGTCACCTTCGACCGAGTTCATCACCCTGTGAGAGCCCAATCATGTTGGTACAGAAGAAGGATGGGACTTGGGGACTTTGTATTGACTATCAGGTGCTAAAAAATATCATTGTCCAAAATAGGTACCTGATCCCATGGATTGATGACCTTCTAGACCAACTGAAGAGGGAAAATATTTCAGCAATATTGACTTGAAATCGGGATATCACCAAGTATCAATCGAACCCTCCTATGTGTGGAAGACTACCTTCAATGCCAAGGAGGGCCTTTTCAAATAGCTGGTTATGCCTTTCGGGTTGACGAATGCTCTTGTAATCTTCGTGAGGATGATGGATGACATCTTGTGGCCATTCACCAACTCATTTGTAGTGGTATACTTGGATGACATCCTGATCTTCAACCAGAGTTGGGAAGAGCACGTCCACCACATCCGATAGGTTCTCCAAACACTGTGGCAACACAAGCTATGTGCCAATTTGGAGAAATATACTTTTGGCATGACCCAGATTCAATATATGGGATACATTATTGATGAATGGGGGGTGCATGTGGATCTAACCATGATCCAAGTCATTCGGGCTTGGCCGGCTCCAACTACTCTAATAACCACAGATAATGGTATTAACCACCGTGCTCAAGTCTTGTGGGCACGAGACTTCTGATTGGCCACTTCTCTACAAAAGCAACCTAGAATTTGGCCACACATGCCAGACGCTCTTGGAGGGTCAGCAAGTTCCATATTTTCACCTCTAGGATGCCCTATTATGCCACTTGGGACACCTTTGTGCTCCTTCAAGTGAGTGTGCTAAGATGATTTGGGAAGCACACTACAATCGGGCCACTGGGCATTTCGGGGTTGAGAAAATGGTGACAGTACTACAGAAGTATTTCTATTGGTTGAATCTTCGATAGGATGTTGAGAAGTAAATCATATCCTACACTACCTACACCATTTCCAAACCGACCATCAAGAAACAAGGTGTCTATACTCCACTGTCTACCCCTAGTCAAACTTGGGAATCCATCTCCATGGATTACATGTTGGGCCTTCCTTCTACTAAGCATGGAAACAATTGTGTTTTTGTGGTCTTCGACAGATTCTTGAAGATGGCCATTATAGAAGCATGCAAGAAGAATATCACAACGGAAGCCACCGCTAAACTCTTCTTTGAACGAGAGTGGGTACACTTTGGGATCCCACAGCCTATCATCTCAGATCAGGGCAACAGGTTCCTCTATACATTTTGGTCCAGTCTCTAGTCGATGCTTGACACCAAGCTCACTAAGTCCACAGCTTTCCATCCCAAAACTGATGGCCAGACAAAGGTCGTCAACAGGATGATCATACACATTTTTCCCATGTACAAGTCAAAGCATCCACACACATGGGATGAGAGCCTCCCCTAAGTCTAGCATAGCTATAACCGAGCTCTCCACGGCTTGACTAGCCACAGCCCTTTTCAGGTGGTTTTAGGATTCCAGCCACTATGTCCCATTGATGTAGCCATGTCATTTCTAGCTACTCCCGCAGATTTGGTTCATTTCCAATCTGAAACCTATAAGGCAAACAAATTCATTGAGCACATCCAAAAGAATGCCAGCAATTCCATGACATCTCGAGAAATCAAATGCCCAGTACAAGCAGCGACATGATCAACATCGGGTGCCACGCAAGTTTCAGGTGGGTGATAAAGTCAGGTTGCTTTTGCAAAAGGAACGCCTTACCAGAGCCTATCGGAAACTCAGACCACTCTAATATGGTCCTTACACTACTACCAAGGCTATGGGAGACAATGCATTTGAGCTCAGCGTCCCCCATTCCTTGGCCTGCACCCAGTGTTCAATGTGGACCGCCTTTGGCCATACTTCCCACCATTGCTAGACACATCAGACATTGTAAAACAGCTCACACCTGTAGAGTTAGATCCAGATTGCATGGAACAAGCCACATCTAATCGAATCATGGACACATAGATGAATAATTCCTAACAACAAAGGATCAAACTATATCAAGTTGTCAAAGCAGGCCAACTCCTTCATCAGGGCAAGTGGCTCATGTCATGCGGAAAGAGTTAATCTTGCGAACAAAACCAACCTCCCTAGAAGCCTAAGACTTTCTAGTGACAAACAAGACAATTAAGAGCAATCCTTCTCTAAACATGCATTTACCATGCAAGAAATCAAGTGTTTAGATCCTACCTGTAGTCCAACGTTGTTGTAGTAGTCCAGCCTCGTCGATTTGGATGAGCTCCTCCTTCACTTCGAAACCTGCATTTACTAACAATCAAACGATTAAATAGCACCTGAATATCTCATAAGATAAAACATATTCAACATACAGACCAAGGAGTATATGAAATAACTCATTAATAACAAATTGTCGAGAAGAATGAACTTATTTGTATTAATAGGAAACAAAAGAAACCATTACAACCTGAGCCTTGGTGTTGTGCAAGTTCCTCCCAGGGTCCAGCAAGAGTTTTCCTTTACTTTGATAAGCTCACCCACTTCAAAATGAAACAAGAAAGGATGGGAATCTCTCCTCACAAGCTTCTACAAGGAAGTCCTAATTCCAGCAACATCTACCCTTTGGAATATTCAGCTTTCAACCTCCCCTCCTCTGGCCCAATGCCTATATTTATAATGCTCTAGAGGAAGTTATTCGTTCCAACATAATGGATACTTCCTTTGATGGGGTAGCTCCTCTCTTGATGGGATAGTTCCTCTATCATAGGGATGCATGAACCATCTGGAGGCGCTCAATACACGTCAAACACTCTTCTAGAAGGCTCTAGAAGTGACCACAAGTAACTTTTTAAAGATGAAACTCGCGCCTTTTGACTTTTACAGGGGTACGCACCCATCCTTTGGCTTACAACAGAGCGTACAAGTACACAGGTACAATGAGCTTGGGATGCGTACATGCAGGCAAGGTAGAGAGAACCTGCGTACCCAGAGATAAACATGTTTTTTAATGACTTTCTCTCTTTCGTGAAGTTTGACATGGAGAGCAGAGGTACAAGGCTTGACAAGGAGGATAATATCACTGTTGATGGAGCCATATTAACTGCAGATAGTCATGGTGACAAATTTCAGTGTAACAGGGACATGACTAAAAGGGCATATGCTAGTAGGTCTCATGCTTGACATAGGTCAAATAGAGATGACACAGTTAGAGATGGAAATTGGACACATCACATAGGAGAGGCAGTATACATGGGTTCTACTCTAGTTCTAGTTCAGACAAGTATCATGGTCATCATCACTATCATCCTTACAAGAAGAATGGAAGTGAATCATTTTCAGATGACTTCAAGAAATCCAAGCCACCTACGTTTGATCGAGAGTTGAAGAAACCAGAAGATGTAGAGGCATTGTTACTTGGGATGAAAAAATTATTTGCACTACATGACTTTATAGAGAACATGAAATCCAAGATAGCTATTTTCAATCTCAAAGGGAAAAATAATATGGTGGGAAGATGTAAAGCATGTCAGAGACATTAGGACAGAGGAGTTGAGTTGGCATGAATTAAAGAGACTCTTAAGGAATAATTATTTGTTATAGAGGTACTACAACAGTAAAGCCAAGGCATTCTATGAGCTAAATGTGGGATCAATGATAGATGAGGAGTATATGACCAAGTTCTTAGAGTTATTGAGATATGTACTATATCTTAAGGATGGGAAGGACAAAGTTCAAAGATTTGTTAATGGATTTCCATTAGAATTTAAGGATCAGATTGAGTATGATGAGCCTCAATCACTTGAAGAAGTAATTGGAAATCTGAAGCACTGTTATGAACAATCGAAGTGTAATATAGATTCTAAGAAAGTTTGGGAAGGGAATGACAAAGCTAAAGGTAAATGGCCATCGAAGTGAACAAGACCTCAGGTTTCCAAGTTTTCTAGTTTGGTTGTTTACAGGTTGTTGACAGGTTCGCAAGTTTGCAGGTTTGATTTTTTATAGGTTTGTAGGTCTACAGGTTTGTAGGTTTGGTTATTTACATGTTACAAGTGTAGTTACAAGTTACAGGTTACAGGTTAGTGTAGTTAGCTACATGTACTAAGAAGAGAGTTCATCATTGGGTAAAAGCTTGTGCATTTGAGTTGAACAATATGCCTACATCAACACATCTAAATGTACTACTATTGGGATTGTACATTATGCTTTTGGGTATGGATTAGTTGTATCTTCACAGGATTAAGGTGGAATGTCATGAAAAGGCTATTGAGTGCTTGGATGACAATGAAGAACAAATAATATTGTAGGATAAGATGAAGGCAACATTGGTGAGGATGGTTACAACTATGTAGGTAGAGCGAAGTTACAGGAAGGGGTGTTTATTGTTTGCAGTGCATATTTCGAGTGATAAATGTAAGGATGTTGATGATGTATAAGTCTCATAGATTTTAGAGTTGTTGCCTCATAGGGGAGTGGACTTTTCTATTGAGTTGGTACCAGGGGCAACACCAACAACAAAGGTACCTTATAGGATGAACACTCTAGAGCTAGTGGACCTAAAGTTGCCATTGAAGGAAACACTTGATAAGGAATACATTGGGCCAAGTGAGTCATCTTGGGGTGCACCAATAGTTTTTGTGAAGAAGAAGGATGGTACTCTTAGGTTATGCATTGATTACAGGCAATTGAACAAGTCGATGATTAAGAACATGTATCCCTTTCCACGGAAAGATGATTTGTTCAATCAGATGAAGGGAACAACAATATCATCAAAGTTTGATTTGAGATCAAGTTATCATTAGGTACACATCAAAGAAGAGGACATCTAAAAGACTACTTTCCAGACCAGGTATGGGCATTATGAGTTTATTTTAGTTCCTTTTCCTCTGATTAATTCTCCAACTACTTTCATGTGTTTGATGAATAGTGTGTTGTGTCTTTATTTGGACAAGTTTATGATTGTATTCATTGATGATATATTGATATATTCTAAGATGTGGAGGAACATGCTGAAAACATAGCAGAAATACTGAGATTGCTAAGATAGCATCAATTGTATTCCAAGCTTAGTAAATGTAGTTTCTTTGAGATAGAGGTACATTACTTGGGCCATGTTGTTTCCAGGGAATGTATTGCAGTGGATCTGAAAAATATAAGAGCTATCATGGAATGTAAACTCCTAGGAATGTGGATGAGGTTAGATCATTCATGGGGTTAGCAGGTTATTACAGGAGGTTCATCAGGAAATTCTTGCCGATTTCATATCCCATTACATCATTGCAGAGGAAAGGAAAGAAATTTGAATGGACAGAGGAATGTGCAGTAAGTTTTGAGTAGTTGGAGCAGTTGCTTACAAATTCTCTAGTTCTAAAGATTGAAAATCCAGATAAAGAGTTTGTGGTGTGTATATATCCTTGAATCATAGGCCTTGGTGTAGTTCTAATGCAAGAAGGACATGTGGTTTGTTATGAGTCAAGGAAACTAAATGATCACAAGTATAACTATGTGACACATGATTTGGAGTTAGCAGCAATCATTCATGTCTTGAAAATGTGGAGGCACTATCTTCTTGGTAGGAGGTTTATGTTGATGAGTGATCACAGTTGGCTAAGGTACTTGTTTGACCAACCTAATCTGAATGCCAGGAAAGCTAGGTGGTTGACCACTCTGACTGAGTTTGAATTTAATATCAAGTACATTAAGGGTAAGGAGAACAGAGTTGCAAATTCCCTTAGCAGAAGAGTGTAGGTAAATCACATAGTAGTTATGAGTTCATATGGGACATATTTACAAGATCAGATCTTATAGGTGGGACAACAAGATGACAAGTACATGAATCTTAGGCACACGTTATAGCAGCAGGGCACAGGTGAATAGGATGTGGACTATCATCTCACAACAGATTGTTTGGTAAGATTTAGGGACATGATCTACGTACCATACAACAACGATCTCAGGAAGTTTATCCTGAGGGAATTTCATGTTAATCCGTATTCAGGTCATCCAGGATATCAAGAGACATTGACAATGATGAGTAAGTTCTACTACTAGTCGTGTTCATAACGTAAATCCATGTGTAAAATGTAACTCCAATAATCACAATCACAATCTAGGGTCATCCGTGTGTAAAATGTAACTCCAGTAATCACAATCCAAGGTCATTCGCGTGCAGAACGTAACTCTAATAATCACAATCACAATCTAGGGTCATCCGTGTGCAGAACATAACTTTAGTAATCACAATCTGAGGTCATTCTGGTGCAGAACGTAACTCCAGTAATCAAAATCCAGGGCCAAAATTACACAATACTACAGTTTTTCGACAAAACCTTATTTATTGTGAGGGGTGATAAGTGTAAATTCTTAGATGAACTCATTGACACGCAAATACTACATCCGAGACATATAGATATCGCCAAGATAATTGGTAAAGGGAACATGACTTTGTACGTGTACAAGCATAATAAGCAGGCAGGGTCAATTGAATTACCATCCAACAATGCTTCTAAGGAAATGTAATTCTAGTGTTTAGTACAGTTTGTTTGACAATGAGAGTTTGATTCCTGGATGTTTCAATGGCACAACTAATAGTTGATGTGTTATTAATGAAACAGGGGTACAATGATACAAAGAGAGATAAAATCTATAAATCATGTGAGGCAAGTGAAGGGATATGTGGTTACTTTTACAACACTTCAGATTCAACTACACCGTTCATGTGTTATTGCAAGGATGGACCCCATACAAACAACTGCCACAACCGTTGTATGCTCAATCTAGGGTCATTTGCGTGCAAAACGTAACTCCAGTAATCACAATCACAATCCAAGGTCATCCGAGTGTAGAACGTAACTCCAATAATCATAATCCGGGGTCATCTGGGTGCAGAACATAACTCCAGTAATCATAATCCAGGGCCAAAATTACACAATACTACAGTTTTTCGACAAAACCTTATTTATTGTGAGGGGAGATAAGTGAAAATTCTTAGATGATCCCATTGACATGCAAATACTGCATCCGAGACATATAGATATCGTCGAGATAATTGGTAGAGAGAACATGACTTTGTACATGTACAAGCGTAATAAGCAGACAAGGTCAATTGAATTACCATCCAACAATGCTTCTAAGGAAATGTAATTCTAGTGTTTAGTATAGTTAGTTTGACAGTGGGAGTTCAATTCCTGGATGTTTCAATGGCACAACTAACAGTTGATGTGTTATTAATGAAACAGGGGTAAAATGATACAAAGAGAGATGAAATCTATAAATCATGTGAGGCAAGTGAAGGGATATGTGGCTACTTTTGCAACACTTTAGATTCAACTACACCGCTCATGTTTTATTGCAAGGATGGACCCCATACAAATAACTGCCACAACCGTTGTATGCTCTATTTTTTAATTTTACACAAAACTACTTGGAAGTGTTGCATCATTGCTTCAGTTAAGTTGTTAAGTCATTTCCACCAAGGAAATGGGATTGTTATAGACACAATTAAATGCAGCAACTTCTCAATTGAATAGAATGAGGATCTGAATACACCCCTCCATTCTGCATGCTTGAACCCAAATATATTGTAAATTTGTTTCCGATATTATCAAGCATTCATTGTGTTGGGCCTCCAAAAATATCTTCAAAATGACATCCACTTTCACTTTTATCGTCACCATTTCACTCACATGTCACAACTCCATAACCATATAACCTTTCATTACCCACCATTTTCATAAATATATGGGTTAGGATCCTTATTTACCAAATTTATTTATTTTATGTGTTTAAAGTGAATTTATGATTAAAAACTAGGAAATTAACATGGTTTCATGTATCTATATATGTGGCTTGAATTTCATGACATGTGTAGGTCATTTGGAAGCTTCCAAGGCACCCTTATGTGGCCTCCAATGCTCAAGTTCGAATTCCCTTCAAAGGAGATTTGGATAAAGGTCAAAGAAGGATATGTGTCCTATTTGGATTGTAACTCTATGAGGTGTCTCATCATTTCTTATTTGGATTAGAACTCTATGAGACACTTAGGGGGTCTGTGTCTCATTATGAGCTATTTGATTGTAACTATATGAGATTTTAGTGGATCTTCATTAAATATGGTAGCTTGTTATGTTTTTGAATAAATAGGAGAGCCTTCTCCTTTAAAAGGCATGTGTAAAGTTGGATAAATGCTCATGTTTTTAATAGAGAATTTGGAGCTTATACTTGGAGATTTGAAGATTTAGTTTTGCTTGCATATGGAGCTTCTTCACTTTCCATCCTCATACACCATTGGAATGGCCATCTAATGATTGTGAGATTTAATTGTTTTTATAGATTAAGGTTCATTTTCTTTCTTAGTATTAGTTTTAGAATGACTTTGTAATCTTTGATTTTCTAAAAGCATTTCAATAGGGAAGATTTATGTATTTTCTAATTGGATTAAGTTTGAGGCAAGGGCTCATAGTTATTTAATTCCCTTTCATGTTATGTTATTTACTTTCTTAGATCAAACCATCAATTCATTGTATAATTGAATAAAGGATGAGGCCATGAGGGTGACTTCAAATTGGGTTATTGAATGTTCAACCTATGCAATCATTGAGCTTTACTTTTTCGTGCTTTTATATTTGCTTTTAAGATCCTCATTTAGTTGCATTAACTGATATTCCTAAAGATCATTCTAAGAAATTGATTTAATCATATTTCAAGATTGGATGGTTGAATATTTAATGCATGCAATTACTGAGTTATTTTCTGCACACTTTACTTGATTTTCTAGGACATTAGAACTTAAAGTATAAATATTTGCTTACACATCATCACAAGAAGGTAACACTTCATAATTGAATGTTGGAGTAACAGAGTATAAATTAGTTGTTTTTGATTTCACAGGTTAGTTCAATTTCATTTTCATTATTTGATTTCATAGATTAAATGAATTGGTTTTTGTTATTTGGTAGTTAGGTTAATCTAAATTGAAAGACAATTTCTAACACATACAGTGCACGTATGCTTCACAAGTTTATGAAACCCCTAGGTTGATAGATTAAATGACAGGCAATCACATTGCCCCAACATTTTGGCACCACTGCAGGGGAAGTGTGCATAGGAACTAACTTCGAGTTTAGAGTGTATTTTATTTGATTTTGTTTTTACTAACCATTTATGAACAAAGGATCTAGAATGAAAGCCAAAGACTACATTGAGGAATGGTATCAAGAAGCGGTTATGCCACAATATTCATCAATTCTTCAAGAGATCCTTATGTCAAATCAAAAGGTCAAGTCGATTTTGCATATCCTAACAAACAATTAGGTACATTTTTCAAGTTGGGATATGAGCATTTAAAAAATTCTAATCCGTAAATGGCTTCATTGGAAGCATGAATATACTTACAAAATAAAAATAAAAATAGTTTTTAGATAGATGGGAAAAATAAAAATAATTTTTTATAGTTTTTAGGATAAATTTGATGTTTTATGGTGCAGTAAGAACCACCCATCTACTAACCCTTTGTAGGAAAAATTTGCAATAAAACAAATGGTTGACAACAAGGAGCACAAGCGAAGATCACAAACGATAATTTAAGGTATGAGATCAAGCCTTTTCATTTTATTTTTGCAAAATTTATAGAAGAATCGATTGATAAAATCTTGACTATGCTAACAAAATAAATCTCTCAAGTATGCTCTCCTTTTGCACTCTGTGTGACCTAGAAGATCACAAAAACAAAATTGTTTTGTTAGTATATCATAAAAATTATTTAGCTACAGAATGCAATTCTACAACTAATTTTTGTTTTCATGATTTGATTTAATTCAATTTGATTTTTCAATAAACTAAAATATATAAATATATAAATACAATAAAAATCAAATGCATTTTCTTTATTAATAAATTGCTTTTTTTTAATGAAATATATATTTATATATTTTTAATTCAAAAAAAAATGTAACATATATAGGTAAAAAAAAGAAACAAAAAAGAAACATAAAAAATTTATAAAACAACCAAAGCAATGGGCCATGGCCTTTGAAAAACTTTGATCTCTACAGAGATATCGGTCTTCGGAATGGCTACCTCTATCCTCAGTATAGACAGTGAAGCTGAGAACACTGAGATTTACCAAGAGGGATGAGAAGCTAAGCTTCGTGCTAAGCCTCAAAGCCAAGGCTCTGAATATTCAGCCGGGTGCATCAATCAGAGCTCATGGGCTGTTGTTTTGGCGTGATGGACAACACATTGTACAAAGCCCAATTGTAGTCACAGTAGAAAATAGTCCATCGAAGTTTCCTACCTCTATGTACTTTCCGGAATAATACTGATCTAGTCGGCCAAAGGGGTGTAATGAATTTTCTCTGTGGTATATGATGACTGCAGTATCTTAACCTCCATGGCTTAGAGTGTCTCGACCTACACATTCCGCACAGCATATTAGATCACCATTGCCAGAAAGCACAAAAATTAAAAATGTCATTTTTAAAATGTGATTTCCAGCCAAACGAAAACAAATTTTAGAAAACCGAGACATGGGTTTTTCGAGTTAAATAACCCAGAAATGGATTCCTCAATTTCGCAACCATTTGAGATAAATTTGAGATTATTAGGGACACTCTTTTACTAAATCTGTGAGAAAAAACGGATTTAGAATTTGATGCACAGATAGAAGTTGCAGCCATGCAAAAAGGATCAAATCTGATTTTGGATGATATGGTTGTTTGAGAAATCAAGATTGCGATTTTATGTCAATGAATCCATGGATTTGCTACCACATAAGAAAACATGTAAAAAGGAGCGACAAAGGAGATTTGGGGATTTGCCTTGAGATTGCGCTGAGAAAGCTGCTTGACGATGGTTGAATAGTCTCGATTCGATCTGGCTCTTTGAGAAGGCTATGGAACTAAAGAAAAGAAGACCATAGGCATCATGAATAGAACAGAGCACTGAGGCTGATTAGTAGTTTGTTAAAACAAAAGATGGAGATAAAGCCTAATGTTTTGCTAGGAAAGTATGAAATAACCACATTATTATTTTTCACATATGGAAATGTTATATATATATATATATATATGGAAAATTTTGTTTTTTTATTACGTTGTTTTTTTTAATGATTGTATGTTTGTAGTGTTTTGTTATATGTTATGTTTTGTTATGTGTTTCAATGTTGATCTAAAAATGAGATCTTAAAACAATATTAAGGTATTACAGACTCATGTGAAGTGTTAGAGTCAGTCTTGTCAGTCCTCCGTCAGAGATCAAAACTCTTTATGCATTTCATTTTTAGGTGTCTTGCTCCATTCACTCAGCTGCATTTTGCTAGGGGCATGCCATAATCTGACGGAAAAGGTCTTGTTAGTCAGTTCCCCTCATGTCCGGCACCTGCTAGCTTAGGCCTTTTGACAAGGTTCATTAAAGTCCATGAGAGTCAATGTTCGATCTTTTAATGGACGATAGTCATCTTTAGTCATTAAGTCTAGGGATCAGATAAATTTGTCTTCAAACATGTCCAATAAAGCCATGAAGGCCAGAGGGAGGCCCTTACAAAGTTATGATTCAGATATTTTCATCGTCATGTTGACAGATTACGATTGTTCTTCAAAACACTGTTTTTAAGAAAAGTCAAACAGTGTGTCATTTGTGATAATTTTCAAAAAATTCCCCAGTTGATTTCTTCAGGTGCAGTCATGGTTTCCGTGGCCAAATTCCTTGTCATGCAACCGCTGCAAAAAGTGCCGAAAATTTCATCATTCTAGCTAAAAATTCAAAGGGAAAAGTGAAATTCAGTGTTGCATTAAGTCAGTAAAAAGAGCCAAAATGAAACATTAGCAAAGTGGGTTTTGGAGAAGAAAAAATTAAACCCATGACTCCAAATTCCTTTATATACAAGTTTCCACAAAAATCAAAGTCATTGTGCAAATCAAGGTCATAGAGAAACATAGCAAAGCATTGAGAGATTAAAGCATGCATTTGGAGTGAAGTTGGAGTCATTTTTAGGAGCGTGGCGCACACACAGAAGGGCGTAGTGCACATAGAGGGCGCGGCGCACAGAGCATAACCCCGCAATGGAAAAATTACAACGGCGCGACGCATATAGAGAGCGCGGCGCACTGGGTTTGTTGCGCGGCGCACACCCACAGAGGCCCGAAATTGCTCCCAATTTCATCAAATTTTTTGGAATTCCTTCTAATTGCTAGGTAGGGTCTGTCTCTTGGCTTGCTCATCAAATTTTTGTGAAGGTTATGGTGGTTCATGGATATTTATAGTTGCAACAAGAACTCATAAAACCAACCACTAGAAAACATGAAAGCCATTGTTGCTAGGGTTGCCAAACTTGTATGTGGATTCCAAGGTTCTTCCTCCCTCTCATTTTTTCCCCTTTTCTCCATTTTTCCCTTCCCCACTATCCCATTTTTTCCTATTTCCCCTATCCCATTTTTCCCTATTCTCCCTACCCTAAAACATTCCTACCCTATTCCCTATCCCCTCCACTCATTTGTCAACTATAAAACCCCAAAACCCTACCTTATCAAAACCCCAAAATCCCTTCCTTATCAAATCCCCAAACCCTCCTACATATCCCTAAACAAAAATTCTCCCCATAATCCCTATTCCCATCATATTTTTCCCCTCCTAACACTCCCTTTTTGCACTATTTCCCTTGGTGGCAGATATCACAACAACACCTAGTTTCATACCATCATCGAAGGGCAGCCCAAGTATAGTACGCTAAGCAGTCATGGCATCTGAGCATTCATCAGAGTATGAGATGGATACACAAAGTGATTCATCCTTGGAAGAACAGGGTCCCAGGAGACATCACAAGAGTGGAAAACATGTTAGGGATGAGCCAACCACCCTCACTGAATTGCAGGCCTGCCCCCTTGCTATGTCATGCTTCTAGCATCTATCATGTTTCGAATTTTGTCAAAGGGTGGCTAATGTTACAGTTCATCATGAGTTCGCCCGTCTTTTTGTGCTTCACCTACATGGAGGTCACTCTATCTTGGTCGGGGTCACCTTCACATTGACACCCGAAACTATCTCATTAGCAACCGACATACCAAATGTTGGAGAACAGTGGCATAAGAAACAGAAGGTGGATAGGCAACATTATGAGACTTACATGTTGGCCCGTCTTTTTGTGCTTCACCTACATGGAGGTCACTCTATCTTGGCCGGGGTCACCTTCACATTGACACTCGAAACTATCTCATTAGCAACCGACATACCAAATTTTGGAGAACAGTGGCATAAGAAACAGAAGGTGGATAGGCAACATTATGAGCCTTACATTAAGGCCAGTTTCTTGGGGAAGCTCACAAGAGTCTTTCCATTCAGATATTTGAAAGATGAATATGCTCTGCTCATGAAATTGATCATGAAGTACTTCAGCTGTGAGGGGAGTTCTCTCATCTATATGCTTATCACATCAGGTTGCTCATACACTTTACCAGGGTACGGATGATGAACCTACCATTTTTCATTTGCAGGAACATAGAAAGGATGAACACCTTCATGCGGCACAAGACCCCTCAACAGTAACTAAACATTGTTTATCACTTTGCTCTTATCCGGATTTTGGTGGATCATCGGTTGGGATTGCAGGGCATTGCTTGGGAGGACTTCATCTCCCGTGACCTATTCAGCACTTCACATGTATTATCAGAGGTGGAACATGAGATAGGTGGTCCTTCTCATCAGTATGAGCGCCATGAGACCACTACTATGCCAGTACTCATCACCTACTAGAGAGGCAGTAGACATTTGTTTGCAGCAGCAAAGTGAGTTTTATCTCCACACGGGGTGGAAGGGGCCTCGCTTCCGACATGACAACACAGGTACAGGACAAGGGAAAGAGGCCCATGCATGATGAGGGGTCATCAGGTGAACAGGAGGCCGACTTCATCCTCATTCATGATGATGATGCAGATGAGGAGAGTGCTAAACTTAGGAGGACAATCCAGGAGCAGAAAATGGAGATCCAAGACTTGTCACTCAATTTGGAGAGGGCCAAATGGATTATCAGGTATTTGGAGCAGAGGAACAAACAGCTTGAGGACCAGCATGAGATCATGGAGCTGCAAAGCATCCATGAGAATCTACAAGCTTCCCAGCATAGGAGATTCGAGGTCACTCCCTTAAAGAAAGAGATTAACAATGACCGTGAGTGTTGGCTCGAGTGGATCAACATCCACCTTGAGAGACTGTTGGAGAAGGCCGACAGAGACAAAACCATACTGAGGTGGATGATTTATCATTACAGGGCACAGAACATGAGTTCAAAGGCTCGGATAAGGAGCTTGAAGGCAAAACTGAGCAGAGCGAAAAAGAGACAAAAGAGGCAAAAAGAGCAATATCGGCTTCGAATCTTGGCTGAAGCCTCTGTGGCTCAGTATAGTACCTCTTAGAGAACCTCCAGCCCAAATTTCAAGAAATTTGGGGCAATTTACGTCACATGGCAAATTTTTGGTCACAACACAGGTTTTTTCTCTAGTGGCACGGCGCTTAGGATTGGGGGCTCCAAATGACAAATGGTTTGCATTTTTGGATTCAACATGCAAAATCACGACTACTGGTTCATGGACAAGAAATCTGGGCATGATTTGAGTCACCAGGAGGTCAAAAACACTCAAAAAATGACCTCTCTGCCCCTATTTTGACACACAGGAAGCAATCTTGGGAGAATGAAGATTTGGAGGGCCAAATGAGCACCAAATTCAAAAATTCCACTTGGATTGGAAAGTAGACAGGCAAGGTGTTCCAACAAGCACAATTGGGTACAATTTGGAGTCCTACAGATACCTCAAAATAGCCTCCAAAGTGGAGCGGCGCATATAGAATTGGGCGCGGCGCATATAGAGAAAAAGGCCAAATCTCTTCCGCTTCGCGACATTTCGATTCGTGACTTTCTCCAAGTGGGCCTGCTCATCTACACTTCACTTTGGCCTGCTCATCTACAATTCACTTTTTTTGGCACCTAAGGCAAAATTTAAAGTATTTTCACTAGAGGATGGCTTATATCCAAGTGGCAAAGGAAGGCGAGCAATCACCTAAGCCATTTGTCATTTTTGTAAATTTGCACCTGTAACTAATGCTTGGCTTTCCACTTCCATTTTGTAATGATTTGAGAAACTCCCCAACTCTTGGTCGTTCTATTTCCTCATGCAATAGTCTATTTATTGTATGCAAACCATTTGCAAAGGGTTGGTTGATTGTAATTTCTGGGAGACTGTGGGAGAGAAACTCAGTTCTTCATTGTATATTTTGGCAGAGGATTAATGAAAGGAAGTGGCTCTGTTTCATGAGATTCATGTGGTTGTGAGTGTAGCAAATGTGTCTCTTTATGTTTCACATGTATTTCGTTATGTTTCACAGTTCATTTCATCTTCATTTCCAGTGAAATTTTCTAAGTAAGATAAGGTAGAATTCATATTTATTGCTCTGCCTTTGGGAAAGCTTCATGTATGTGTTCTCCTTCTGTTGAAAAGGATTCATGTGTTTATGCCCTTTTCACCCTCCTAAACAATCTTTCCATTCCGCATTACTTCAAATTTAATGGCTAGACTTTCCGCCTGTCTTGCCTCACGAAGTGATCTGTGCCTTTGTGTTAAATTCTCTGCTCATTGTTGTTCATTGGTCCCATACCATACCAGAAACTTAGTCACTTATACAAAATTTGTTTCTTTTATCCATATTCATTTACTAGCCTAAAATCAATATTCATTGTAAGTCATCTCAGACCATTTCGTTTACTTATTTCACTGAGTGTGATTCGGAGAGAACCCTCTCCTATTCTAGTAGGGCTAGCTATCAGACTGAGCGTGGTTTTTAGTTACCCTGGATTTTTCCTTCCTTCAGCCTAAGGCGAATTTAGGTGCTAACATAATGGCAACTCGGCTGGGGACGAAATTAATCCCCTTACTTCTTCATAATTCTAAGCTTCTGGATGATAAGTTTATGATTTGATAGGCTGAGTGAGTTGGTTGTGTCCTTTGATTTTCCTCAATAGCACGCTAGCTTCTAAAAGATATACCAGAGCTAATCCAGATCCAAATCCTCCGCACATCTACGAAAATCCCAATTTTATTCCAAGAATTCGTCGTCAAGAGAGCTTTATAGCTCCCAGGTTCAAATCCCATTCATGCCCTGAAATTTTTGAGTACCTTGGAGAGCTAGATTTTGACGCGCAGTTTGAAATATCATTGTTCGAGACCAAATCTAAAAGGGTGGTTGACTCTACTGTCCACAATCCACAGTTTCTTGTAGACTTGGAGACGGAAAGGGCTAACCAGTCAATTGATAATTGCATTATAGCTCAGCTTCAAACTCCAATTGCTAGTCCTTTACAAACTATGCACACTCCTCCAACACCTCCAAGGCCGAATCCACCAAGAGTGATGGTTGCCCGTTTTGCACCTCTTGTTCTACCTCAAGTTTTAGAGGATATGCCCGCAGATTATCAAAGAAAAATCCCATTTTTTGATGGCACTCCTAACAGCATTACTGCTCAGCAACATGTGGACAAAATGGCAGATTTCTATGAACTTCATGATATCGTGTTATAGACATTTTTGGGCACTTCAACTCCAATCATAAATTTCCATAAACTGAGGGCTCCTAAGTCCCTAAAAGTATTTCTTCACTGCCTAAAGGAACAAGGTCAACTGATTACATCATCTCCCAGAAGTTCTCCACTGAAAACTGCTCATGAATGGTCAAAACTGGATCATACTGAAAGCTCAATGCATAGGGTGCGATGCATATCACCTTCCTAGTGTACAGGGTGCGATGCATACTGATTTTCTCCTCTGTAGGGTGCGATGGTCAGGAATGGACAAATGGTAGGAACAAAAATGCGAGGTGGAAGATCATGGAATCTTCCAGAAGCTTCCCCTCTGACACTTGCCTCTCCATTTTCGACCAAGGATGAGTAAGAGATCATCATTCTCCAAGTGGAAGCAGGAACTATCAGAGAGACGACAGTAATCAAGATCCCAGAAGATGATTCACCTCTCTATAATCATCTATATAGGGATCCCTCATCACAGAGATCCAGGGGCTGGAATTTTGTATCTTATAGAGAATTGTTGTTGGTATTCTTGTGTACATTCACAGTGTTGGGTGATCTAGCATTGCTTGAGGTGAAGAAGGGCTTCCTAGCTGGAGGATGATGCTGGGTCAGAGCACATGGTTGTAATCCTCTTGCTACTTTTTATCTGAATAAAACTATTCTTGTTTCCTTCCATATTCTTTTGTACTTGTTTATATATGCATGTATATGGTTAATACATATCTGATCCTATATTATTTATGAATTTAGATCCTTGTTTCTTGCATAATAGTATGTTGCTGTGATTCCACAGGTTCTTTTGAAGCTGGGCAGACAAAGAAGAAGCGGCGAAGCTCTATCAAGAAGGAGGGGAAATCAAGCACAAGACTCAGGTTGGTCTTCTTGTTCCTCCTCTCGTCTATTTTCATAAAAAGAAACAATAGTAGACTTTGATTGTTTGTTTCTAAGATAGCCACCCATCTTAGTGGGAATAGCAGCATCCGAGTGGACACTATTCCTGGATAATAGATCGATGCAGAGAATGTGGCAATGAGACTCTTTGTACAAACATTTGCAGGTGAAGTGAGGAAATGGTTCAAAGGTTTTCCGGCTGCATGTATCGCTACCTTGGCCGACCTACAAAGACAATTTTTAAACGCTGGGAAGTGAAAACAATCCTCTTCAAATTCTGGCTGAATATGAGCAAATCAAACGAAACGCTGGTGAGTCGGTCCAAGACTATTGCATTAGATTCAATTTAGTTTATAATGAAATTCCAGATCATCTAAGGCCACGTGTGGGACTAGCCATGGTGAAGTTCCCGGATGGTTTTGATGCTGACATGGCTTATCAATTAAGAGACAGAGAACCGGCCACCATGGAAGACATGCAGAAGATAGCGGTCAGCGTTGAAGCAAATTTGCTGACCAAGAGGGCTCGAGCAAAAGCAGAGAAGAAGGTCATTGTAAAAGAAGAACCTTCCTCGGTAGATCAACTACTCTGGAAGGTAGAGCAGATGCTTGAAAGGGTGAAACTTGATAAACCTGAGCCACAAGTTAGAAATCCTAACTTTCATGGCTAGCAACAGCCACAATATAGAATAAGGCAGAGAGATCAGCGAGCCCAAGAGCAGACAGCACAGCAGCCAGTACAGCCACCTTTGCAGCAAAATTTTGTGCATGGACCAGAGTCAGATAAGGATGGGAATATAATAGGTGAAGAAAACCACCTCTTTACTCCTGATGATTTGCCTATTTATCTCACTGAGGATGAGGAGTATGCAGAGAGTTTGGTTGTACACAAAGATGTAGATTTCATTCTGGCAAATGATACCGTCTTGGAGGAGGAGTCAGATGAATACCAAAGAGGCTATATGAATGCTTTGTCCACCCAACAGCAACGATATTCACTTAGAAACAAAGATGTGTCGGTCAAACCAATTCAGAAAAGGAAGGATGTTGAGGCATCAAAGAATGATTCATCAATTGCACAAAGGAACAGAAAGGAGGCGGTTGATCCGGATCGCAGCAAATCACCATTAGCAGAACAATCACACCAGCAAACTGCATCGAAAGAAAAGGAAAGGAAAGAAATCCCAGTCAAAGAGGTAGAAAAGATTCTCGCTTTTAATTTAGAGAACGAGATTTCTAAATTGAAAGTATCCATTCCCTTGACTGAAATAATGAGGAACACCAGTTATAGTGGGCAAGTATCTAAAATGTTGAATTTGGACCCAATGCCCGACATGGTGGATGTCGAAGATGATCAACCTGAAATTATTTTTGGGCCAGCATCGAATGGTGAGTCTCCTGATAGTGATGTGCCACCTTTTTATATCAGTTTAAGATTGCATGATTTTGTGTTACATAATGCCATGTTCGATTCCAGAGCTTCTCACAATCTCATGCCCAAGGCTATTATGGATAAGCTTGGTCTAGACATCACCCGGCAATACCATGATCTCTATTCGTTTGATTCCAGCAGAGTAAGATGTATAGGACTCATCAAAGACTTGGTTGTGAGTCTGAATCAGCTCCCAATGAAGAATTTTTTGATGGATGTTGTTGTAGCAAATATTCCTCCCAAGTTTGGCATGCTTCTTTCCAGGTCTAGGTTGGCGAAATTAAAAGGGACACTACAGCTAGATTTCTCCTATGCAACGATTCCGGTGTTTGGCCAAATGAGGAAACTGTATCGGGAACAAAAAATGAAATACATGATTACAAGCAAGGAGAAACCAATAAATCATCCGATTAATTATGTACATACAGATTTAGAGTCTTTTATTTTGTATTCAGATAGTTTCAATGATATCGATAGTCAGTTAGTAGAAGCAGATGATATTCTAGAAATAACAAAAAAATTTAGAGGAGTTTTAAAGAAAGAAGGACAAGAATAGCAAAGCACCGTTGAGCGATCAGCTGAAAGTAATGGACAGCAAGCAGACAAAGCACAACAAACAGATTTTCAACACTTGCAAGAGGAGGAAGAAGGTTTGTGGACCATGGATTTCGATGGAGCAGTGGGAAATGATGGCATTGGAATTGGAATTTGGGTACGCAATCCTTTCTCCACCCCGAACAAAGTCCCTAGTAACGTGCGGGTATGCTCTTAGAAGTTGTCTTTTCATTGTTCAAACAATGAAGCTGAGTATGAAGCTCTGATTGCTGGCCTAAAGATTCTAAGAAAGCTGAATGCTAAGAGGATTTCAGTATATGGCGACTCTGAATTGGTGATTAAGCAGGTCAGAGGTGAATATCAAGCAAAGCATC
>APFE030695613.1:38816-51082 GCA_000404065.3 Pinus taeda | reverse complement strand
TTTAGAGAAAGATAGTGTCTAGTTGGTTTGTTTGTCATTAGGTCTTCATTAGATTCTAGGAAGGTCTATCTTGTCTGCAAGATCGACTCATTCCACGTGACACAAAGATAAACCCTTTAAACCATCATAACATGCTTCTACACATTGTGCGACAGCCAACATGTGAAAAGAAAACAGTTTACCCAACTTGCAATGGGGGGTAAAACACTTCAAGAAAGTACATGAAATGATTTTTGGTGTTTGCGACAAAAATGTGCAAGACCAAGGAAGGTTGTTAAATTGAGTGTAAGACAAAATTTTGGAGGGTGTTTTAGTAGCTACAACACTTGGCAATGCGCTGGTATAATTCCATCTTCTCTACCTTGGTTACCTTCTTCTGTGTAGGGTCTTGGTTCTTCATGGAGTATTGATTCATCGTGAAATTTACTTTGGTCTCCCCACTTACCCCATGAATAGACATGGTCCCCTTTATGCCTTCTTAGTTGAAGACAACATAGGATTCAACAGTATCGGATTGCTTCGATTTGGGAAGGGTAGCGTAGCTCGCAAGCTTAATATTTTCAATGTATAATTTTTCATCTCTGGTGTTGCTTCGCTTCCAGCAGGCCTGGAACGTACCCCGTCAGAGTCACATAAGAACACAAACATTGCTCCACTACCAACGAGCCTAGTCAATTCCCTGGCGGAGTTGCTTGATTCACCTCTCTGCATAGGAAGCCTTTCTCTTTTTTTGCCTTTATTTATTTATTTTAAAGAGGATTGTGCATCGGCACTTATTTAATTTTGGGTGGAAGAGGGATCCCTATTTATTGAGAGCAGAAGAGGTTGTTCCTTTAGAGAAACATATAGAGACCTCTAATTTAGGTTTGCTCATTTAGATTTTTCCCCTTCTCTTTTTCTTCTGATTGGATAAGCATGAAAACATCAAAACATAAAAACAATTGTAGGAAAAATTTTTCCTAAATAGACATAGGTTCATGGTTGGACCAAATCTCTCCTTATAGACGGATCATATTTTTCATCGTAACTTCATCAACCAAAAGATATAACCGATGCAAGGAAGATGGATTGTAGGTTAGCCAAATGTTGAAGTGTCACAAGATGCTCTAGACTTCAACCACACATAGACTAAGAAGGAAAAACAAGTCCAGGCACAACACTTATTCAGATGATGAAAACAAAAGGAGACAATCAACCCGGATGAAAAACAAAAGAAATAAAAGGAAAGGAAAGACAACACACAACAAGGAAACAAAAACAGAGTCCAAGAAAAAGTAGCTAAACCAAATCATAATGCAAGAGAAAAGTAATAAAAGACAAGAGAGACTAAAGAGAACAAGATGGGATGGGTGCAAGAGAAGGAAAACTAAGATGCAGATAATCCTACTCCTAACCTAACAACTAGAAGTTCAAGGTCACATATAATGGAATTTCCAATGTAGCCACCATAACCTGTCCCGAAGTGCAATCACAAAGATACGATTGATTAAAACAAATATAAAGAAATGAGCAAGAGAATAGATGAGAGCTTGAATAATTTTCACAAAAATTTGAAGGTCTTTCCTCTGGGTAGAAAGATGTGTCACAACCACTACTTTCATCCAATTCACATTCTTACCTTTCCGATGGAAAGCATAATTAAGCAAACCTTGAATACTTCTTATGGATGCACTTTCTTCTGTGTCATCCTACTTAACAAGAATGAGAAAAGGATGAAACTTGTTTATTTCAATGGAGCTTGTCGAGTAAGATTGCGCCAACCATTCAGTAGTTGGATCATAAAATTCATGATGATCCTCGTGAAAACCCTGAAATATTTGAAAAGATGGATTTTCAATTAGAGGCATGGGATTATAACAAGAATATTGTGAGAAAAAATAGATATGATCATATTCAGCATTCATATCAAGATAGTGAGGACCTGACATAACCATTAGTAGAGACTAAAGTTCCCCAACCGCTCAAAAAAAATCTGAATCGTGAGATGTTGAACAATGAAGATCGAAGGATGTAAAACAACTACCATTGGAAATACTAGTGGCAAAATGATAACATGAATTCCAGTCATCAACTACATAATAATGATTAGATGAGATGATTAAAGCATCAGTTTCCCAATGTGTAATAAACAAAGATAAATCAATTTGAACAGTTCTGTGAATGCTCTGAACAATCAAACCAAGTTCCTCACAATCCAAAAGTGACAAACCATTTTCTTGTAACTGGTGACAAATTGTGCAAGCATCGTAATATTCAAAATAATTTAAAAAGGATGCCAGCACAGCAAACACATGAGACCAATCAGGACATGGTGAATGGAGAGAACTTGATTCATGAGATAACTCATGCATTCATTATTACTCAAGAGGACTTTAGGTGTGATGAAGGGGAATATTTGCAATATAACATTCGCGAGAAAAACTGGGAGCTGACTATAAAGAGATGAATGTGATAGGCATGATTCCTTCAGCCAAAGTTGTTCTTTGAAATGATCAATTTTGCAATTCCATGACTCTATGAGAGACACACATTCCAAACCTAAGTTTGATGTGAGAGATTTGCATGAAGATGAATAAACTAAAAAAGATCCATGAATCCAGTCAAAAGTAAAATCTTGAAAATTTGAAATATCATACCTGAAATACTAAACATTTTTCAAAAAGAAATTTTCATCGAGTGAAACCATGCAAAGAGAAGGATTGTGCAGGAAAAAATAGATCTGACTTAGTTTGGGGGGCTTACCAGAGTTGTGAGATCCTAACATAAGAATAAATGGAATTTGAAGTGCCTTGACTCCGTAGCAGGTCCCAGAACTTTCCAAGATAGTAAAATTGCATATTGAAGATCTAACTAGATCATGCATAGTTTGAGGATAGCTACTACCACTAGTTTAAACAGATCCACTGCTCATCAGATGGAAATTATCCCTGTCCCTCATTTCACCACATTTTTCAACTTAAACAACTAGATTACTCAAGTCAAAAGGTTCTTCTGATCGCAAATTCGAAGATGAAGGAATCGGGGAAATTGCATGAGCAAACTGATTTGAAGAGTTGTCTACATGCAAGAGAAGTGATGATGAGGGGTGAAAATAGTACTCAATGATTCGATTATTTTCATTTGCATCATGGATAATCTCGCCAACTTGTGCCAATTGAGAGGTTAACTCATCGTATGATGGACTTGAAGAACATGCAATCTGTCCATTGCAAGTAGATGCATCACAAACAGTAGAGAACAACGGATATTGAGATGAAGAGGAAGTTTCGGTAAGCACATATTATTTGGCTGAATCAAATTCTGGATCCAAAGTAAAATCTTCATGAGAAACCAAAATATTAGTTGATACACCTAGGAATTCATGAATGCATACATATATAAAGTAATCATCATTGGAATGATTCTTTCCTAAGGCTACCGATTGATCGAAAGAATTGATTACATTTGATTCACTACCAATATTAGAAAATTGAGAATCATCCAAGAATGGAAGCATGTTGTTTTGACATGGAGGATTTTGAAAAAGAGAAGAAATATTGAAAGCATCTTCACCTTCCTACTCCTCTACCTATGTATTTTGATTACCTTGTATCTGATCGCAATTTGAACCAACGGTGGAAAAATCAACAAAGTGTGAAAGACTAGCTGATGGAGTAGATTGATCGGGTAGATCACAGTACAAAGATTCATGGCATGTAGATGATAGATGATCACAGAAATCTAGAACAAATTGGAGGCTAGATTTATGAATGATAACATCATGTTGCGGAATGGGGAAGTTAGTTTTCCCCGAGGGATTAATGATCCATTCTGGGATTTCCTCCATTGAATTTGAGTCATGAGAAATAGAAGAAGAATGAGAAGATGGATTAGGAATTTCATTTGTGTATTTTTCAACTTTATTAACATCGCACAAAGGCACCTTCATCAGAACTAAAAAAGGAGGAGGACAAAGAACAAAAGGAACAATAAATTCCTCCTATGAAATTATAGGTGTCTCATGATTCATAAGGGTTGGGGAAGTAGGAAAATCAGGGGGTTCAGGTTTACCGTGTAAAGAGATAAGAACCAAGTGCTCAAACTCTTGTTTCAAAAAATCCTTATTCATGTCTTCTTCATAAATTTAACAACAAATGTGAAGGAATCGATCAAAAAACTCCTCAACTGATTCATTAGGATTAATTCTTAAGAGATTTATTCTTTTACAAACATCTCGGTAATTACACGTATCAAAGGAATGATGAATATCCTCAGGGAAATTATGAAGGGAATGGATGTAAGCATGTGGAAATATATGGCACCATCGATTAACATGACCTTCAAGGGTGAGGAAGAAAATTACACAAGAAAACTCTTCATCATTGATTTCGTAAGATTCACAAAATTTGAGAAAAATAGAAATGTTCTCATCTATGGATGTTCCATCCTCACCATCAAAATTTAACTAGGACAAGTGATAGAGAGTCTCATCAGGGATTGAAAATTGATAAAGGGAAAAATTAGAGAAAAACCCTGGGAGTAAGATTTGAGTATGAGCCATTTTAGATAAGAGATTCAAACCAGATTCAATGGGCTCAGCTTGTCATTTAGCCCTCCTTCTAGCACCACTATTGATGGTGTTGGAAATTTGTCAGCCAAGGGGTCTCCCTGATGTGAAGTCACAATTAGACCTCACACCATTTGGAGTAGGAGCCCCATCCGGAAAATCGGCCTGGTTTCCATTTATTCTTATAGATTTTCCTTGTCTCTAACTATCAACAAGAAAGAGGAACATAAATGCGCCTTTGAAAATCAAGGGGATGTGCCTAGTGAGTGTTTTATCGCATGTGTGTCAAATTTATTTCACTACGGAGGGGAGGAAGAGTGAGCCTCTAAGAGAGAGGTAGTAGTACCACCCTAGCAGAGACACACATGAATAAGAAGGGTTCATACAACATCAAGCAGAATATTCCACAGAGATGTAATAGTCATTGAAACCAATATAACAAGGATTATTTGTCTAATATCTAGCGAAATAGTCCAGAGAGATACGACGGTCGTTGAAACCAATATAACAGGGAATATCTATCTAATATCCAGCGGAATAGTCCACGAGGATGTGACAGTGAAAATAGAAATTACATCACATTAACAATATGATAAGTAACAAAATAACCAAAATAGTTCAACTACTTTAGCATAGATGAAAGAAAACATGAATTACAAACATTCACAAAATAGTATTACAAATATCCATAATCCATGCATGAAGAAAATGTTGGCCCATAGGGATTTTTTTATTAATTAAAAGTTCTAAGACACATGTATACAATGAAAATCACTAGCTCCAGTAGTGGAGAGTTGGATCCACTCCTCACTCCCCAAAAGAACTATCTTATCTCTCTAATGCTTTGCAGGAGGAGCCAAGGTGAAAATTGCTTTTCTCATACAATGAGGGAGTATATATAAACAAGGGGTGATGCTTCCCCTTCCTTATGACTCTTTGACTACCCTCATGACTGTTTGACTTCCTATGACTTTTCGATGTTACATGACTCTTCGTATTCCACACATGTCCTTTGGACTTTCACTTCACAATACATTTCTTAAACATATGTTACATAATTTGCCACAAAGTGTTGCATGTGACTACTCATGACATGAAATGACATGACATAACATTGCTGACATGGATTGCATGATGATATGGAAATGTCAAGCCATTGATGTTGTTGAGTGTTGAGCATTTGCTTTTTTTCACCTTTGTCTGACTTGGTGATAAGGAATTCTCAATGATCTTAAGTCTTGAGTTTCGATCACAAACTAATGTCCCTTTTTATTTTCTTTATTGATCAGCATGTGTGTTCAACTACAAGTGTGTATTTTAGCAAGCTTCCCTCCTTCATCTCCTTCTTCATCATCTTTCCATGGTGTGATAGAGTACCTGCATCTGCAAGTCACTCATGACGAGACGAGATCAATATGAAAACCCCCTAGTCTAAGATAGTGCATTTTGATCCATTAACTAAGCTGGAACCAAGTGACAGTTCGAGAGAGAGGGCTCAGTGATTGTGCAGTTGCATAGTTCAATTAGCCAGGGTGAGGCTTGAGGTTTGAGACTTCATAGTGCACAGTCTAGGTTGGACTAAGTAAGAAAAATGTGCAGTTCTGGGAGCTAGTGAGGCAGGCTAAGGGGATGGACACTGAGTGAACACACTGCGCAGTTTTGGGAGACAAGGGAGGTTGGGATATTGCGTAACTGTACATTTCAGAAGCTTGGGGAATGAGCCTGTGTCTTGTGATTGTGAAGTTAGGGCTAGGTTGGGCGAAAGGATTTCTCAATTCTAGAGGTCAAGGTTAGAGCTTGAGCACTGAAGTTGTGAAATGTGCAGTTATGGGCTTGAGAACTAAAGTTGTGAAATGCGTATTTTTAGGCGTAAGCACTAAAGTTGCAAAATGCATAGTTTTGGGCTTGAGAACTAAAGTTGTGAAATGCGTAGTTTTGGGCTTGGGCACTAAAGTTGCAAAATGTGCAGTTCTGGGCTTGAGCACTAAAGTTGTGAAATGTGTAGTTTTGGGCTTCAGCAATGAAATTCTGAAATGTGGAGTTATGGGCTTGAGTAATGAGGTAGTAGAATCCATAATTCTAGTCTTGAGAATTGAGGTTAAGAAATGTGTAGTTCTGGAGGGCTATATGAGGCTAGGTTGTTGGGAATTTTCTAAAATTTGGCTAAGTGTGGGACCGAAGAGACTATTGTGCACAGTAATATGACTTGATTGTGATCACACACTTGAAACACTTTGACAACACAATAACATAGATCATTCAGAACATGTTAAAAACAGATTTCCCTCCATGTGATATGTTAGCACTCTGTAAATCCCTTTAAGATGAGGAAAAGGCCACAAAGGTAACCACAAACCTCTTTGGGTTAGAAACTGGTCCTTTCTAACCAGAGGGGGCTCCCTCGCTAGAAAAAGTCTGAAGGTAAATAACTCTTAAGCTCGGGGACTGTAGAGACCTGTTTTGTAGAGGTAACTTGGTTGAAAATGGTTGTTGGAAAACTTGAGAGGGAGGGCCACTATAAGGAATAATAATTCAAATCCCAACACAAAAGTATCAGTGCATACATGAAAACATATTATAATAGAGGAAAGATAGGTAAGATTCCAAGCTATAACATTTGATGTAGTACAGTGAGATCATTTGAAGAAATAAAGGATACACAATGATATTTAATCACATACACAGAGCATTAAACAAGTTCTGAATTCTGCAACATAAATCTTAATCAAATATCAGGAAGAAGGTGGAATGGAGCACTTAACTCAAAGAGTATTCCATTATAATTTCGAAATATAAACAATCCTTTGGGAAATCAAATAAGATGAATTCTAAACAAATGTTTCAACAACAGCATATGAATGAAAAAGAAATAGATATATGAATAGCATAACACATGAGAAAATAGCACAGAACTCAAAATGCATATCTCATGAATCTTTAACTAATATGGCAAACACAACACTGGTAAATTTATCCAACAAACGAACACACATACACTAGCCTTCTCTCCCAAGTCAAACCCATTCCATTTATTTTCTTTAAGATTAAATACAAATTTTCAAAATAAATCCATCTGACTGGATACATTGGATGTTTATCCAACAAGTGGATCGAATCCACCTAGTTCAGAAACATCATGTTTTTGGGATAAAAACTTAAAATCAAAGTCTATATAAAGCTAACAAACTAATCCCAAATAAAAACTCTATTTTTTTCTCTGAGTTATCTATTCATCCATTTCTATCTTATCTATCCACAATTATCATAATGTCATTTTTAAACTAATTACAAAATAGAAAAAGTACGGATATGTATGACAGGAACTAAAACGATCGTGTAGTCAATCCAGCTAGACATGCTCACATGTACTCCATCTGGCAATATGCCAATGAGGATGTTGGCTATGTATCTGAGGTGGAGTGAAACCCATATGATGCCTCAAACCTTCCACCAATTCAAATTCACAAATCGAATTTCAAAAAAAAAATCATAATTATGTCAGCAAAATACTACGAAAATGGACCTTGAAAAACTGCCTGTAGCTCCCAAATGGTATAAAATGTGTAAAAATTGAAGGAGGTTATTGTATATGAGCTTGTTATGAAAAACAATTCTCTCAGTTGCTTCAAATTCTGTCCCAGATCCTCAGAAAATGCTTTGTAAAACAATGACTAAAACGGGAAATTTGCACAATTCGTAAAGTATGCTTTGAATATGCATTTGAATCTCCTGATACATGACACTTGTGAAAAACCTAGAAGAGGTTATTATTATTTGGCCCGTCTTTGAGAAAAACCTCGGTTTCCTAAAATGTGCCTCTCTGTGATCGAAACGTTTCTTTAAAAGAATGACTAAAATAGAGTATTTGTGCAACAATGGGCAGCAAAAAGTCTGAGTAGCACTTCATGCTCTATATGGTTTCAGACCTCCTCTGAAAAATGTATCAAATTGGTAGGCTTGAAATGGATGCGTGATAGTGTATAACTCTTTAAGTATGCTCTCCAACTCTTTCAAACCTCCTAAATTTTTGATACCCACTTGCGCAACGACTATGACTCCCATTAACTTGACACTCCTTCATGCTTTGACTGGACCACTTGATGAATAAACTCATGGCGATGTCGGACGGTGAATTTCAAACTTATGACAGTGATAGTGACTATAAGTTTGACTTATTCAAAAATATAAAATTAATGAATAAGGAAAATACATTTGATGATGAAAACTATTGACCCTAACATTGGCTCCAATGGGGATGGTAGCCTCCTAGTGAGGTGCCATGAATAAAAACCACAAGCTAGTATCCTATTCATACCCTTGGGCAATGGAATCAAATAGTAAAAACTAAAAATATGATTGACAAACTAAAAACTTAACTAACTCACTGACTTATTTCACTTATTCTCAAAAACATTGTACAAACTGAAAAAATTCAATGGACATAAGTAAATTTTGACAACACATTACTAAAGTCTTGGGGCCTTCTCCTTGGGCTTCAAACTTCAATGAGAGCTATCTGCACCTACTCTAAATATACATATTAGGTTATCTCCTATATCAAATGTAACTAGTCAACAAAATGGATATTTGATTGAATGTTTCTCACAGTTCCCTTAAGAAGGAAGAAAAAATAAGAAAATGGCAACTCAAATTGTAACTGAGACTGATATCTTTTGTGTAGGAATGCTGAAAAATCCAACTTCACTGATAACTATGACAAATTGGCAAGAGGATCTTGAAAATCATAAAATATTACTTGTTCTTGATGATCAACAAAAAGAAAGGAGTTGTCTTCATTAGAATCCTCATTTTGTGAACCCTGAGTTACTTTTCCTGTGCTTTCACTCTTCTCATCTACAAGAATAAAATATGAATTTTCTTAAGGGATTACAAATGGAACAGTTGCGTCATGTATAATGGCAGTGTCAAGATTTAACCCTTCATTTATCTTGGCTTTTAAAAAATTATGAAAATGTCAATTCAAGAGATGTATAATCATGGATAGATTTTGCACTATCCAAGGAATCTAAAACATTATGCTCTTCATTATCCTCTTGTAAATGTGGAATGTTGCCAACATGAACTAGTTCACTACTTGCATCTTGATCACACAACAACTGACAAACTAGCTGCAAATCTTCACCTATCTCAGGAGAAAGGACATGAACATCCACATCAAGTTCTTGATTGATTTCATCTCCAGCTAAGGAAAAATTTATTGGATGTTGGGAATCCACCTGAATCTCATGGAAATTGTCCTCATCATTTACCATTTCCTTTTGTTCGTTAAAAGAATAATTACAAGAGTGCTGCAAATTTTCATCAACTTCAGAATATGGAACATGTCTGTCATCATTAACATCCTTCTCGGTTCCATTTTCATCCAAGATAGAGGCTACCCTTTCTTCATGGGGATGAAAAGGATTGTCATGAAGGGCCTCTACAATTTTCTCATCCATGAACTCGTTATCCTCATACAAGCTTTCCAAATTCTTGATGAAACTCTCAAAATGTCCATAGAAATTTTGAACCAGCAATAAGGATGGATAAGATTCTTTAAAATTTTCAAAGAATATTGTATGAAAATTCTTTAAATAACATAAACTAGCAGCTGGTAATTGTTCATACCATGACCTTTCCTTTCCTTCCAGAGTAGTCATGAACATCTTCAAGAGACAATATTCATGCCATTCAAATTTAAGACTTCCTGAATGCATATGAAATTTGATAAGATGTAAAGAAACATCATCACCCTTCTCATCTTTGAATTTTGGCAAATATGATTGCCAATCTATACAAGGCATATGATTTGGAAAACCAGGTATATGATCATGATTCATAGGTGCATACTTTGCAGCTGAATTCATCTTGAAAATGTGGAGACACTAGTGACACTAGTAGCCTATTCATGCCATTGTGAAATGGAGTCAAACACTAAAAAATGAAAATATGATTGACGAACTGAAAACTTAACTGACTGATTGACTGACTTATTTCACTTATTCTCAAAAACATTGTACAGACTAAAAAACTTCAAAGGACATAAGTAAATTTTGATAGCACATTACTAAAGTCTTAGGGCCTTCTCCTCGGGCTTCAAACTTCAATGAGAGTTATTCACACCTACTGGAAATATACATATTAGGTGATCTCCTCTCTCTAATGTAACCAGTCAAGCAAATGGATACTTGATTGAATGTTTCTCACAGTTCCCTTGAGCAGGCAGAAAAAAATAAGGAAATGGCAACTCAAACTATAACTAAGACTGATATCTTTCGTGTAGGAATGCTGCAAAATCCAACTTCACTGATGACTGTGAAAAATTTGGAAGAGGTTCTTGAAGATCATAAAAGATTACCTATTCTTGATGATCAACAAAAATAAAGGAGTTGTCTTCAAAAATAATGACTAATTTTTCTTCTTCATTAGACTCCTCATTTTTTGAACCTTGAGTGACTTTTCTTGTGTTTTCCCTCTTCTCATCTACAAGAAAAAACTCTGAATTTTCTTGAGCGAGTGCAAATGGAACAACTGTGTCATGTATAATGGTAGTGTCAAGAGTTAATCCTTCATGTATCTTGGCTTTTAAAAAAATTTGAAAATTTCAATTCAAGAGATGTATAATCATGAATGGATTCTTCACAATCCAAGGAATCTAAAAAAATGTGCTCTTCATTATCCTCTTGTAAATGTGGAATGTTGCCAACATGAACTAGTTCACTACTTGCATCTTGGTCACACAACAACTGCCAAACTAGCTACGAATATTCACCTACCTCAAGAGAAAGGACATGAACATCTACATCAAGTTCTTGATTGATTTCATCTCCAACTAAGTAAAAAATTAGTGGATTTTGGGAATCCACCTAAATCTCATGGCAACTATCCTCGTCATTTACCATTTCCTTCTATTGTTTAAAAGAATATTACCAAGACTGCTGCATTTTTTCATCAACTTCAAAAGATGGAACATGCCTATCATCATTAACATCCTTCTTGGTTTCATTTTCATCCAAGAGAGAGGCTACCCTTTCTCATTGGTGATGAAAATGGTTGTCATGAAGGGACTCTAAAATTTCCTCATCCATTAACTATAGAAAATTTGTGATAGGTTAACCCGATAATGCAATACAAATCAAAGCAGAATATTATAACCTACTTGTAAAGTTTTGTAGATGTTCTATGCTAAGAGCAATTTCACTTTTCACAGCAATCATACAAGTAGTTAAGCAAAATGCAGATAGAACATATAAGCCGATCTTACAGAAGACAAATCAGAAACAGGAAAAATGTGTGTGTTCGTTTCGGTGGTCAACAGGATGCTTCAACCAGCAAAGTCTCCTTTGGTCAGCCAGCCCAGCATGTGTCACAACAACCCTCCAACCAGTAGATGAGTCAACCCAAGTCAATTCTACAAAAGTCAACGATGTCCTGAAAAGTCAACGCAGGGGCAGCAAGCTAAAAGTCAATGCAGCAGCAAAACGGTCAACCTTTTGACCTCGATTTTTGTGCCAGGTAGTACGGCCTTCAAAAATCGAACCTTCCACCAATTTTCAGCTTGATTGGACCAAGCGTTGACCAAAGTCAACGCTGGTCAAACTTTTGCGAAACCCTAGTAGCAGAAAATCGTACTACAGCTCAGCCGTACGGTCTGTCCTCTTTTTCCTTCCCACGTGTGGCTGAAATTCGTCCTCCAGGTAGCTCGTACTCTTTAGGATGA
>APFE030695613.1:15986-31956 GCA_000404065.3 Pinus taeda | reverse complement strand
ATACTGTCTCCTTTCTCACACTTAATGTTTCTGAGTTTATCCTTGAGCGCCAACTTCCTCTGGTCGCTCTTGCTTTGGAATAATTCTGTCAATGCTTTGCACATCAAGTATGGAGAAGCCTTTCCATGGAGGCTAGATACAATTTGATCCTTCACGCCTTCCAACAGAATCCTTCGACACTTTGCTATCTTCTTTTGCCAAGCCTCAACGTGAGCAGCATCAGTAGGCTTTGGGACTTCAACATCTATGAACTCCTTCAACCCATTGTCATCTAACAGCACCTCCATCCTATCTTTCCATGCAATATAATTTGAGCTGCCTTCAAGGGCATACTCCAATCGCAATCCGTTGAAAGACATTTCAACTTCAACACCAAGAAAACACTGCTGCAAATTCAAATTCCACCAGCTCAAAACTCAACCGCTTCTGATCTAAAATTCGTGAGAACAAGGTATTTCTTGTACATAGATTGATCGTATGGGCATTTACCGGATATCTCACCTTCGAAAAGAAGGATGAATCCAGTGGCTACCTAGCCTGATTACAGACTCTGCCTGAAGAAATAAAATGTAATCACTTTCTGAATAATAGATCTGATGGTCAACTTCGCATTGATACCATGTATAACTTTTTCTACAAATCAGCTAGCTCTGATACCATGTAGAAATTTTGAACAATATGACACTTATTCACAAAGATTATCCTGATTATACACTGTTTGTGGAATGCATGCATAATACATAACCTCCTCTACGTTGATCATCAATTTGCGGAATTAAAGAAACAATCGCATGTGCACATTGAAACATCAATCACACATATCAACACAGTATATCCCGGGGAAAGCATACAGCTGAAAACCCCCAACTATCTGTATATTATGATGATAGAGAACATGTAACAATACATAGTACAATACTCCTCACAAGTACTCAGTACTATCTCCACCTGCTACACACAAACTAGCTCAAATCTGAATCAATCATAGGTTCAAATCTCCTCCGTTGTTTGCCTGCCTCCACTGTGCAATCCTGCATGAGAATACTGATTATCCAAAATCGTATTCCATTGGTTTGTACTGCGCAATCCTCATTGGCAATCTAAATCCACTGATTGTGCAAATCTCATGCACCACTATAGTCATAACTGACAGTTGTCTTGCCCTTTCACTCACCTCTAACACTTGTCTCCACTGAATTGTCCATGCACTTAGTTAACTAATGTATTCTTTAGTTGATTTATGAGTTAATAATTAGTGAATTAATTAATAACTAATTCACACCACTCATCACTAGCATATTTGTTATTTAGACTAAATACAACTAGTTCAACTAAGTCAAACTGAACACAACTCCATCAGCTCCTCAATCAACTCCACCAAACTCAATCACTTGAGTTCTAACTGAAGTCATTCATGCAATAGCTCAACTAACCCAGAAGAAAAGCGTATTTCCTTCTGGCAGTTGCATGTGCCACATCCGTAGCTCGAACTGAAGTGCTGCAAGAGGATAAGATAATGTTTATAGTCCAAATATTATTAAAAGCTAATAATATTCGACTGTTCTATATTTAGACTGGCAGTCTAAAAATAGACTCCGCCCATATGTCTTAAATAGAGTCCATCTTTATTTTTACCAAATGACCAATCATCCAAAAATAGCATTCTGCAACTCATAGACCATGATCCATATGTCTAAAAATAGACATAGTCTAAAAATAGACTTTGCGCCAAAAATAACCTACGGGCCCACTTAGTGAAGGCGACTTCTTTTCACTAAGCTCCATCATCTTGTTGCATTTTCAACAACCTCCTAGTGAGGTGCCAAGAAAAAAAACCATAGATTAGTAGCCTATTCATATCATTAGGCAATTGAGTCAAACACTAAAATTTGAAAATATGACTGATAGATTGAAAACTTAACTGACTGACTGACTTATTTAACTGACTGGCTGACTTATTTCATTTATTCCCAAAAACATTGTATAGACTGAAAAACTTCAAAGGACATAATTAAATTTTTATAGCACATGAATCTCATGGAAATTTTCCTCATCATTTACCATTTCCTTCTGTTGTTTAAAAGAATACTGACAAGAGTACTGAAAATTTTCATCAATTTCAGAAGATGGAACATGCCTGTCATCATTAACATCATGCTCGGTTTCATTTTCATCCAAGAGAGAGGATGCCCTTTCTTCTTGGTGATGAAAAGGATCGTCATGAAGGGCCTCTAAAATTTCCTCACCCATGAACTCATTATCCTCTTACAAGATTTCCAAATTTTCAATGAAACTCTCAAAATGTCCATAGAAATTTTAAACCAGCAATAAGGATGGATAAGATTCTTTAAAATTTTCAAATAATACTATATGAAAATGCTTTAGAGAACATAAACTAGCAACTAGTAATTTTTCATACCATGACCTTTCTTTTCTTTCCAAAGTAGCCAGGAACATCTTCATGATACAATCTTCATGCCATTCAAATTTAAGCCTTCGTGAATGCATATGAAATTTTATAATATGTAAAGAAACATCATCACCCTTCTCATCTTTGAACTTTGGAAAATATGATTTCCAATCTATACAAGGCATAGGATTTGGAAAATCAAGTATATGAGCACGATTCATAGGCACATACCTCGCAACTGAATTCATCTTGAAAACGTAGAGACACTAGTGAAACTAGAAAATTTGGGTTCTGCTTGATTAGAGTCGCCAAGTGAAAGTTTCAGCCTTTTGATATCCAACTTTTTTTCACCATCAGTAATTAGATTTGATCCTTGTCGTTCACACTTGGGGAAAATATGACCATTCGATCCTCGTCAATGGCGCCAATATGTTAGTATCCCGTAAATCCATTTAGGTTGAGGAAAGGGCAACAGAGGTAACCACAAACCTCTTTCGGTTAGAAACTAGTCCTTTCTAACCAAAGGGGGCTCCCTCACTAGAAAAAGTTTGAAGCTAAATAACACTTAAGCTCAGGGTTCTATAGAGACCAGGTCTATACAGGTATTTTGGTTGAAAATGGTCGTTGGAAAACTTGAGAGGGAGGGCCACTGTATGGAATAATAATTCAGATCCCATCACAAAAGTATCAATGCATACATGAGAACCTATTATAACACAGGCAAGGTAGGTAATGTTCCAAGTTGTAACATTTGAAGTAGCATAGATATTGAATTTGAAGAAATAAAGGATACACATCGATATTTAATCACATGCACATAGCATTAAACAAGTTCTGAATTTTGCAACATAAATCTTGATCAAATATCGGGAAGAAGGTGGGAATGGAGAACTTAACTCGAAGTGTATTCCATTATAATTTCAAAAGATAAACCATACTTTAGGACATCAAATAAAATGAATTCTAAACAAATGTTTCAGCAGCAGCATAAGAATGAAAAATAAATAGATATATGAATAGCATAACACATGAGAAAATAGCACAAAACTCAAAATGCATACCACATGAATCTCTGGCTAATATGGCAAACACAACATTGATAACTTTATCCAACACAATGAACACACATACACTAGTCTTCTCTCCCACGTTGAACCCATTCTTCTTATTTTCTTTAATATCAAATACAAATTTTTAAGAGAAATCCATCTAACCAGATACAATGGATGTTTATCCAACAAGTGGATCGAATCAACCTAGTTTAGGAACATCATGTTTTTGGGATAGAAACAAAGTCTATATAAATATGACAAACTAATCCCAAAGAAAAAATCTATATTTATCTTTGAATTATATATTCATACATTCCTATCTTATCTATCCATAATTATCATAATGTCATTTTTAGACTAATTACAAAATAGAAAAAGCACATATATGTACGACAACAATTAAAATGATGGTGTAGCCAATCCAGCTAGACATGTTCACATGTACTCCATCTAGAAATAGGTTGATGCGGATGTTGACTCTGTGTCTGAGGTGGAGTAGAACCCATATGATGCCTCAAACCTTCCACAAATTCAAATTCACAAATCGAATTTAAAAAAAAAAAAAAAAATCATGATTTTGTCAGCAAAATACTGCAAAAATAGGCCTCGGAGAAACTCTTGTACCTCCAAAATCGTAGAAACTATGTAAACCCTGAAGGAGATTATTGTAGATGAGATTTATTTAAATAAAAATTCTCTCAGTTTCTTCCAATTCTGCCCCATCGCCTTAGAAAATTCTCTATAAAACAATGGCTAAAACAGGAAATTTGCATTGTCCATGAAATATTCTTTAAAGGTGCATTCTAATATCCCTATTTATGACACCTATGAAAAACTTAGAAGAGGTTACTGTTAATTGGTCTATTCTTGAGAAAAACCTTTTTCCATTTCCTAAAATTCACCTCCATGTGATCATAAACGTTTCCGAAACAGGATGTCTAAAACAGAGTATTTTTGCACCACTAGGCAACAAAATGTCTGAGTAGCACTCCATGCTTTGTATTGTTGCACACCTCCTCTAAAAAAATGGATCAAATGGGTAGGCTTGAAATGGATGTGTGATGGTGCATAACTCTTTAAGTATGCTCTCCAACTCTTGCAAAACTCCTAAATGGTTGATACCCACCTGCGCAACAATCATGACTCCCATTAACTTGATACTCCTTCATGCTTTGAATGGACCACTTGATGACTAAAATCATGGCGATGTCGGATGGTAACTTTCAAACTTATGATAGGGATAGTGACTATAAGTTTGACTTATTCAAAAACAGAAAATGAATGAATAAGGCAAATGCAATTGACAATGAAAACTACTAACCCTAACATTGGCTCCAATGGGGATGAGACCCTCCTAGCGGGGTTCCAAGAACAAAAACCGCAAACTAGTAGCATATTCAGACCATTGGGCAATGGAGTCAAACACTAAAAAATGAAATAAGACTGACAAACTGAAAACTTAACTAACTCAATGAATTATTTCACTTATCCTCAAAAACACTGCACAGACTAAAAAAGTTCAAAGGAGATAAGTGAATTTTGACAACACAATACTAAAGTCTTAGGGCCTTCTCCTCAGGCTTCAAACTTCAATGAGATTTATCCACACCTATTGGAAATATACATATTAGCTTATCTCCTCTCTCGGATGTAACCAATCAAGCAAATGGCTACTTGACTGAATGTTTCTCACAGTTCTCTTGAGTGGGCAGGAAAAAAAAAAAAAAAAATGTAAACTCAAACTGTAACTGAGATTGATATTTTGGTGTAATAATGCTGCCAAATCCAGCTTCACTAATGATTGTGACAAATTTGCAAGATGATCTTGAAAATCATAAAAGATTGCATGTTCTTGATGATTAAAAATAAGAAAGTGGTTGTCTTCAAAAATAATGACTAATTGTTCTTCTTCATTAGACTCCTCATTTTCGGAACCTTGAGTGACTTTTCTTTTGTTTTCACTCTTCTCATCTACAAGAAAAAAATTCTGAATTTTCTTGAGGGAGTGAAAATGGAAAAGTTGCCTCATGTATAACGTGTCAAGAGTTAACACTTCATGTATATCAACAAGAGTGTCATCTTGGCTTTTTAAAAAATCTAAAAATACCAACTCAAGAGATGTATAATCATGAATAGATTCTACATTATCCAAGGAATCTAAAACAATATGCTCTTCATTATCCTCTTGTAAATGTGGAATGTTGCCAACATGAACTAGTTCACTACTTGCTTCTTGATCACAACAACTGACAAACTAGCTGCAAATATCCATCTATCTCAGGAGAAATGACATGAACACCTACATCAATTTCTTGATTGATTTAATCTCTAGCTAAGGAAAAATATTGGATGTTTGGAATCCACCTTAATCTCATGGAAATTGTCCTCATCATTTACCATTTCCTTCTGTTGTTTAAAAAAATAATGACAAGGGAGCTGTAAATTTTCGTCAACTTCAGAAGATGGAACATGCATGTCATCATTAACATCCTGCTTGGTTTCATTTTCATTTAAGAGAGAAGTTACCCTTTCTTCTTGGTAATGAAAAGGATTGTCATGAAGGGCCTCTAAAATTTCCTCATCCATGAACTCATTATCATCATAAAAGATTTCCAAATTTTCGATGAAACTCTCAAAATGTCCACAACAATAAGGATGGATAAGGCTCTTTAAAGTTTTCAAATAATATTGTATGAAAAACATTTCAAGAGTGTAAACTAGTAGCTAGTAAGTGTCCATACCATGACCTTGCCTTTCCTTCCAGAGTAGCCATGAACATCTTCATGAGACAATCTTCATGCCTTTCAACTTTAAGCCTTCGTGAATGCATGTGAAATCTAATAAGATGTAAAGCAGCAGCATCACCCTTCTCATATTTGAACTTTAGCAAATATGATTTCCAATCTATACAAGGCATACGATTTGGAAAACCAAGTATATGATCACGATTCATAGGCACATACCTCGCAAATGAATTCATCTAGAAAATGTGGAGACATCAGTGCAACTTGAAAATTTGGGTTCTGCTTGATTGGATTTTCCAAGCGAAAGGTTCATCCTTCTGATATCCAACTTTTTTTTCACCATCAGCAATTAGATTTGATCATTGTCGTTCACACCTGGGGAAAATGCAACATTCAATCCCTGACAACAATGCCAATATGTTAGCACTCTGTAAATCACTTTAGGCTGAAGAAAGGACCATAGAGGTAACCACAAACCTCTTTGGGTTAGAAACTAGTCCTTTCTAACCAAAGGGGCTCCCTCACTAGGAAAAAAAATCTGAAGGTAAATAACACTTAAGCTCAAGGACTGCAGAGTCCAGGTCTGTAGAGGTAACTTGGTTGAAAGTGGTGATTGGGAAACTTGAGAGGGAGGGCAACTGTATGGAATAATAATTCAAATACCAACACAGCATTATTAGTGCCTATATGAAAACCTATTATAATAGAGGCGAGGTAGGTAAGATTCCAAGCTATAACATCTGAAGTAGTATAGTGAGAAAATTTGAAGAAACAAAGGATAAAGAGTGATATTTAATCACACGCATAGGGCATTAAACAAATTTTGAGTTATACAACATAAATCTTGATCAAATATCGGGAAGAAGGTGGGAATGGAGCATTTAACGTAGAGTGTATTCCATTATAATTTTGAAACATAAACAATCATGTAGGACATCAACTAATATGAATTCTAATCAATTTTTTCAGCAACAACATAAGAATGAAAAAGCAATAGATATATGAATAGCATAACACATGAGAAAATAGCACAGAACTCAAAATGCATAACACGTGAATCTCCGGCTAATATGGAAAACACAACACTGATAACTTTATCCAACAAAATGAACACAGGTGCACTAATCTTCTCTCCCAAGTCAAACCCCTTCTTATTTTCTTTAATATTAAATACAAATTTTTAAAAGAAATCCATCTGATTAGATATAGTGGATCTTTATCCAACAAGTGGATTGAATCCACCTAGTTTAGAAACATCATGTTTTTGGGATAAAAATTTAAAAGAAAAGACTATATAAAGCTGAAAAATTAATCCCAAAGAAAAAATATATCCTTATCTCTGAATTGTCTATTCATCTAATCATATCTTATCTATCCACAATTATCATAATGTCATTCTTAGACTAATTACAAAATAGAAAAAGCAAAGATATGTATGACTGCAACTAAAACGATGGTGTAGCCAATCCAGCTAGACATGCTCACGTGTACTCCATCTGGTAGTAGGTTGATGAGGATGTTGAATCTGTGTTTGAGGAGGAGTTGAATCCATGTTATGCCTCAAACCTTCCACAAATTCGAATTCACAAATTGAATTTCAAAAAAAAATCATAATTTTGTCATCAAAATATGCAAAAATGGGCCTCAAAGAAACACATGTATCTCCCAAATGGTAGAACCTGGGTAAAAACTAAAGGTGGTTATTGTATATGAGCATGTTTGGAAGAAACACCTCTCTCATTTTCTTCAAATTCTTCCCCATATCCTCATAAAATTCTTTGCAAAACAATCGCTAAAAAAGGCAATTTGCACAGTCCATGAAATATGCTTTGAAGATTCATTTGAATCTCCTGATCCATGACACCTATGAAGAAAATGGAATATTTTTTTGTTATTTGACCCTTCCTTGAGAAAACATTGTTTCCATTTCCTAAAATTTTCCTCCATGTGATCGAAAATTTTTCTTCAAAAGGATGACTAAAACAGAGTATTTGTGCAACACTAGGTAGTGAAATGTCTGAGTAACACTCCATGCTCTATATAGTTGCACACCTCCTCTGACAAAATGGATCTGGGTAGGCTTGAAATGGATGTGTGATGGTGTATAACTCTTTAAGTATACTCTCTAACTCTTGTAAACCTCCTAAATGGTTGATACCCACCTGCGCAACAACCATGACTCCCATTAACTTGACACTCCTTCATTCTTTGACTAGACCACTTGATGACTAAACTCATGGTGATGTCGGAAAATGACTTTCAAAATTATGATAGCGATAGCGACTATAAGTTCTACTTATTCAAAAACCAAAAATTAATTAATAAGGAAAATATATTTGACGATGAAAATAATTGACCCTAACATGACAAGTGCGACACCAAAGGTACACTTTGCGACAACCATGACGACACTTGTGCAACAGTGCTTAAAACTTTGGGAATGAGTGTGAAAAATGTTTTAATTGCTATAAAAACTCATATACACAAATAGAGACCCTTGAAACCATCATAACAAGCTTCTCCATATTGTGTGACAACCAATCATGTGGAAAGATGACAATTTATCCAACTTGCAAAGGGGAGAAAAACACTTCAAGAAAGTACATGAAGATACTATTGTGAATAGTGATATGAGTTGACTATGATCACACAGTTGAAACATTTTGAAAACACAACAACGTGGATCATTCATATCATGCTAAAAACATATTTCTCTCCATGCAACAAGTGTGACACTAAAGGTACACTTTGTGACGACTGTGATGACACTTGTGCGAGAGTGCTTAAAAAATTGGGAATGAATGTGACAAATGTTTGCATAGTTATAAAAACTCATATACAAAAATATATACCCTTTAAACCATCATAATAGGCTTCTCCACATTGTGTGATATCCAATTATGTGAAAATATGACAGTTTACCCAATTTGCAAAGGGGAGCAAAACATTTCAAGAAAGTACATGAAGAGACTATTGTGAACAGTTATATGACTTGAATGCGATCAAAAAATTGAAACACTTTAGCAACACAACAACATATATCATTCAAATCATGTTAACAACATATTTCCTCCATGCGACAAGTGTGACACTAAAGGTAGACTTTGCGACGACCGTGATGACACTTGTGTGACAGTGCTTAAAAATTTGGGACTCTGATTGTGACAAATGTCTTCATAGTTATAAAAACTCATATACACAAAATATACCCTTTAAACCATCAAAACATGTTTCTCCACATTTTTCGACAGCCAATCATGCGAAAAGACAACAGTTTACCCAACTTACAAAGGGCAGCAAAACACTTCAATAAAGTACATGAAATGAGTTTTGATGTTTGTGAAAACAATTTGCAAGACCAAGGAAGGCTCTGTAATTGAGTGTAAGCCAAAATTTTGGAGGGTGTTGTAGCAACTATAACATGTCCTCATTACTCTAATTTTCACAAATGATAAGCTACAAGAAAAAGAAACAAGTTAATGAAAGAAATGTTAGTACTACCTAGCCTCATCGCTTCAGTGAGGCACACAATAAATTGTGGATAATGTCTAAGTGGACATATTCTCATTCATTTTGAGAAATACAAGCTTAATTTTTATCAGGTTGAGATCTTTTGTGCTTAACTGAGGTAATGAACAGAAGGAAGAGTATACAACACTTCCATAAAGTCTTCGTGTGATGGAAAAATTTTATTTAGATCATCACCTACTTGTCATTGGTATGTGGCATTCTTACGAAAGGAAATAAATAAATATTTATATTCATTCATGACTTTAAAATAGGATAACTTCTGGGGCCTTACCTGGTAGCTAAAGCTAACAAAGACCAAGATCCCCCAAATCACTTGAACTCAATAGTGGGCACTGCAGTGTTGGGCTTATCTAAACTCTCCAAAGCATATGCCTTGCCAACACCACTACTATGTTGTGATTATTCTTTCTTTCCCTCAAAAATTCCTTTAAATCATCCAAACTAGGAGCATCTCTCCTGACGGCTTGAGCTAGATTAGCCCCAAGACCCCAGTATTTGAAGGCATAGGTTTGTAGCCTTGAAACCCTAGAATAGAACCCTGCATATTAGGAACATCTTCAACCATGGGAAGAAATTGTTGTTGCACACTCAAAATCCTATTTAGCATAATCCAGGCACCCTGTTTCAAAGCAAGAAAAAATCCACAAAATATAGAAGACCTGGTGGCAGCCTTGGGTCCCTACAACATTTGGAGAAACCCTCTGGTGGCGGCGATAGCGGTTATAGAACTATAGGGATCCTCTTTTTGCTTGATGTACAACATCGAAGGTCGCCCCATACTGCGAGCCTTCCACCGATGCCAAGGGAATTCACCTTCATGACCTGCATGCCACCAAAAATACGTTCACCCTTGGGGAATTGTAAATTCCCTTCATCAAATGGATGATTGGTACTTCCATAGCCCCCATGCCACAATCAATTAGAGAAATATTTTCCTAAAGCAATTTGTATATTCATGATGCATATAAGGTTTTAAAGGGGCATATGTTAGATACGAGACACAGGATAATTGAACATAATAGTTACCTCTTAACCCTGGCATCGAAGCTAACATATGCTCATATTATGCAATGCAGCCCCTAACCTAGTATTGTGTTTCTAGAAGAAACTTCAAGAGAAAAAAACAAATACCTTCACATTTTTTATTACATCAATTGAGCTAATTCTCACCATTGTTGGGCCATTTATCTATCAAGATGACCATAAAAAATAAGTTTTCAAACTTATTTCCATTAGGATTTATGTAAATGTCAAGATAGTCAAGAACTAAACACATTTTCATCATTTAACTAGACTAAGGTTTGAAACAATCATTTCATGGGAAAATAAGAGGAAACATGCCTAAATTCAACAAGAGTAAGATGTTGAGAGAGAAAAAAAATTGAGGAATAACACCAATCTCAATTGAAATGATAAAAAATGTTGTTTTCCACAACCATCTAAGAAAATATCTTGAGAAATTATGCCATGTACAATTTTTTTCTCACCAAGAGAGAGCCCTGCCATTGTGGCTAGCTTGCAACATTGAGATTTTTGTTTTCCTAATTGTATATTTTATGGTATTTGAACCTAGTTCCACTAGACTACATGACTTCTTGTTAAAGATCAACCAGGTTTTGGACCCGTGTCTTTAAATTATGTCAAAATTATTCATGGGATTGTCAATTGGTTATGTCTCCCACTTCCCGCCACTGTGCCTGATTTAATGCCTTTCTAGCCATACCATGTACAAAGACCAAGGTCCTTCATTTGAGGTAATTGTTTAAATTTAAACTATTTTCATATGTATTGCTACGAACATGGAAAATCATTGCAAGAACAACAACTTTGAGATAATTCATCATAATACTGAAGAACATGGGTAGATTAAACAAAATAATAAAATAAAATTATTCTTGTAATTTTCAACGGTATAGACAATTTTAGTCATAACATAATACTCTTTCATTGAATGTATTCCTATATGTAGTAGTGACAAAGATCAGTTAGTAGAAAAAGGTTATTCCCAAGTGTAGGGAATTGATTTTGGTGATATTTTTCCTCATGTTTTCAAGTTATATTCTATTAGATTACTTCTATTTGTTTCTATTTATTTTGATTTGAGGTAGAACATACAAATGTGAAAACAAAATTCCTACATTATGATATGGAAGAAGAGATCTACATGAAGCAATCAGAAGTCTTTGTAGTGAAGGGTATGAAAATATGGGTATGCATGCTAAAAATTTCTTTGTATGGATTAAAGAAATCACCAATGATGTGGTATCAAAAATTTGACACATATATATCGTTAGGTCCCTATAATGCTAGTGTAGCCCCCCCTATTGTTATTGTTGTGCCCATGTATCCCCTGTATTGTTATTGGTGTGCCCCATAAAACCCCACTATTATTATTTTTGTGCCCTTACATTGTTATTGTTATGTAGGCTTTGATTATATTGTGACCCCTTAGACTCCTATATATACCAAGGAGGTATTTTCATTTGTACCATCCAAGAATTGTTCATTTATGTGATGTAAAGGAGTTCCCCCTCGAAGAGACTAATTTTCAAGTCATTGATCTATCTTTTTTTTTGTTTTGTGATCTGATTGCATAACATTTGGTATCAGAGCTTTGGATTCTAGGGTTTCACTGCTACAAACAGGTCATCATGAAATTTTAGTTATAAATTTTTTTTATACAAATATTTAGAAGCTGAAATTTCTAACACATGGAGCCAAACTTTCATTGAAATTTGTGTAGAATTTTCAAATCCTGGTTCGCTATATTTTCTAAGATATGGTCTGAATAAGTTAGGGTTTTTGCATGCTCCAAAATTCAGTCTCAAATAGGTGACCTAGGGAAAATTGCCATAACTTTCTCTACGAGCTTTGGATTTGAATTTCGTAAAAAGTGTCTAAAATCACATGGAATGTATTTTTTCGTGTATCATTTTCAAGGTTGAAGGTTGAAAAAATGACACGTGGAACTTCGTACAATTTCGCGCTGCTGAACCAGTGGATAACCAGGTTATTGTGCGAGATTAAGCATAACTTTATCTTGAAGAATCCAATCTTGGTCTGACTTATGGCATTGGAAAGAACACTTAAGAGTGATACCATAGGATGAAAATTCAGACTTTGAGAGTTGAAATTACAAAGGTACAACCATTTGAGATTGAGCTCCTAAAAGCAAGAAAAAGGTGTGTATTTTTTTTTAAATTGCATAACTTTTGTTTGAAAATATAGTTTGAAGTGATTCCAAGGGAATATTAAAGCATAGACATAAATATTTGGTTCTAAAATTCTTCCAAAACAAAATAATTCTATGTCCATTAAGCCCTTAGAAATCTCTACTATGATGCATGAAGAGGAATAATTGCAACATGATATATCAAAATTACGGGACCAAGTGCAACAAATTTCACTCTCACAAAGATGAACTAAAAGGGGACATGGATGGTTTAAAAGTATAACTAAAAGACGACATGGATGATTTAAAAGTAGAAATAAAAGACGACATGAATGGTTTAAAAGCATATATGGAAGGTTTGACAAAGGTTCTACAAGAAACACTTCCTAATGTCAAAAAGGTATTCCATGAAGCTCATGCTGAGAACAAAAGGAATGTTAATCATGATTTTTGAGACTCTAACTTTGGATTGAAGACCAACCACATTCCAAAGATCTATATGAGGAAATTTGATTGTGAATATCCAGTAACATGGATACTACAGATGGAGCAATATTTTGATCTACATGATGTGAACACACACAAAAGGTACACATTGCATCTTTATATTTAGAACCCAATCAATTTGTATGGTATTGATGGCTTTATTCTCATAAACCACTTGTCACTTGGTTATTTTTACAGAGGAAATGATAGCACATTATGAGGATACAAAGAGAAACATCTTCTTTATCCAATTGATAATTCTCAAACAAAAGGGTTCAATTGCAGAGCACATTGAGGAATTCCAAAAATGAAATATCAAGGTAATTGATATTCCAAAGGAGCATAGGATTGATGTCTTCATAGGGACTTTGAATGATAACATCCAACATGAGGTTCACCTTTGGGAACATGATTCATTGGAGAAAGCATTCAGGGTGGCAAGAAAAGTTGAAAGAAAAATTATGGAAACAAGGAAGTCTACCACTCACAACTATAAAGATGGAAGTGTTGTTGCTCCTAGCCTTGCACAACCTACAAGGTTAAACCCAAAAAATTGGAGGAAATAAGAGCAAAAGGGATTTTTACAGTTGTGATAGCAAATACACTAAAGGTCATAGGTGTGCTGAGAAGAAATTATTTTACATAGATTGTGAAGAGGAGGAAGAAAAGGAACAAGAAACATCAAAAGAAGAGGATATACACCAAGAACCAACCCCAGCGAAAGAAGAAATTAATCCAACCATATCTTGTAATGTATTGGTGGGAATTACCACTCCTCAAACCCTTAATATAGAAGGATATATCAAGAAGAAAAGGTAATAATGTTGATTGATTCAGGTAGTACCTATAATTTTATTCATTGTAAGATAACCAAGGAATTGAATTGCTTTCTATATCCAGTACTAGAGTGTCAAGTGATGGTTGCAGCTATAGAAACTATAAATTTCTCTAGAAAGTGTCATAATATCAAATTAACCATTGGGGAATATGTATTGAATAGTATAATGCTTTCCATTCCATTGGGTGGTGTTGATGTTTTACTAGCAGTCCAATGGTTACAATATTTGGGGATGATAGCTTTTATTTTTCAAGAACTCTTCTTTAAAAAAATGGGAAGGAAAGGAAATTGAATTAAGGGGTACATATGCAAATCAAGGAAGATAATCAGCTCTAATGGCATTAAAAATATCTTGAAGAAAGAAGAATGGGGCATAATTGCACAACTATGCTCACTATAGGTTTAAACATTGAAATCATTTATTTCTCCAAATCTCCAAAAAGTCTTGGACAATCATTCCAATATATTTGAGACTCCCAAAGGCCTCCCACCTATACATGATTATTATAATGCTATTCACTTGATTCCAGGAATTTTTCCCCCAAACATCAAGCCTTATAGATATCCCTATGCCCAAAAGAGTGAAGTTGAACGTATGGTTGCAAAAATGCTAGAGGTCAGTATAATTCAACCTATTCAAATTTCTTTCTCTGCTCTAGTAGTATAGGTGCACAAGAAGGATGGATCATGGAATATGTGTCCATATCATAGGGAGCTCAACAAGATCACTATTAAATATAAATTTCCCATTCCTGTCATTAATGAATTTTTGGATGAATTACATGGAGAAATTTACTTCACCAAGTTGGATCTTTGTTTAGGATATAATCAAATTAGAATGAAGACTGAAGACATTCTGAAAACAGCATTCAAAACTCATGAAGGTCACTACGAATTTTTGGTCATGCCTTTTGACCTTACTAATGCACCTTCAACATTTTAAGGTTTGATGAATTCCATTTTCAAACCCTTCCCTAGAAAATTTGTGTTATTATTTTTTGATCATATACTAATTTATAGCAAGTCTTAGAAGGATCATTGTTGGCAGAAAGTTTTAAATGAAGAATGAAACAGGGTTTTTCTTAGGGTGCCAACAAAGATATTCGTGTATTCTAGTACTTTGCTGGCATTTTCATTCCCTTGGATCAAAAAAGCGTCTCACCCGAGGCGAGCCAGAACCATATAAAGGTGGAAAGGGATCTAGAATTAGATATTATGAAGTCTGCACAACCATCCATACATTCATTCGTAACATGCTAAATTATACATTTAAAAGAGAATAACAACATGCAAAAAAAATTAAAATGGGGTGTGAAATGCATAAACATATGATAAAACTCCCATTCTCCTTTTATTATTAGAGCTCAGATCCCAATTACAACAACATTAACAATGTAAACTTTGAAACGAGAACTGATACGATTACCCGTTTCGTAGAGGTAGCAAAAAAGTGACCCAGTTTTGAAAAGTGGTGATGCATAATACACTTTTTTTTTAGCATATTTTTCACGATTTAAATTTTCTTATGTATTAGATATAAATATTTGTTTTTAAATGTTAATGATTTTCATGTTGATTTTGAAACGTGTTAATGCAACATCAACCTTTTTTTTTTAGGGCTTATTTTTTACACTTTAAAAATGATTATGTCCATTTTTTTGAAATCATGATTACTTAGCGAATTTTCAAATTGTTTTATTTTCCTTTTTTTAAATGTTGGTAACTTAAAAAAGCAAA
>APFE030695611.1:89176-106594 GCA_000404065.3 Pinus taeda | reverse complement strand
AGAACTACTTACCCAGCCTACTTTACCTAGCATTTTTTCTTCTTTTGGTTTGGGTGCACTTGAACTAGCAAACCCAACTTTTCAACATTTTTCTTTTATTTACTGTCCTCCTACCTATATATACACTTATGCCATCCAGGCGCTCAGATTAAGCTGTTGAGCACCCTTGCTTCTCTACCTATCTAAGAATCTACCCAGATTAAGCTGTTTGGACAGATAATGATTCTCTATATTCTATAACAGGAAATTGAAACCTAGGGAGACCAAAATTAAGCTGTTTGGATCTCCCTTAAATTGAAGATTCTTCAAAAATGGAATAACTCCTAAAAATTTGGAATATAGCAAAGGCATTTAGGCTGGCCGATTCTCATGGACATTTGTTTATCTTGAGTATCAAATCTGGAACATTGCAGCCTGCAGAGCATGACATATTTAGCATGTAAAATGTCAATCATGAAAAATGAACACCTGCTATGAGCAGGAGGCTAACAGTGGCTCTACTTGGGGATGGCCTTTCCTTGTGAAAGGCCAAGAACAGTAGGTCAGAATGCCTTGATCTTATTTTGTTGTTGTGTTTTGAAAACTTTCCTTGCTGGTTGCTTTATTTATGAACATGACAGTAGACCTTGAAGAGCTTATGGCCTTCACTTTGAGCTTCAACTGCATCAAGCTTGTTGTCTAAACAGAAACTGAAATCCTACCTACCTACCCTAACCAGCACTTACTTTGCTATTAGGTGAAATGAAATAACCAGTGCAACCATTCAAGCATTATAAACATGAACGAGCTTTACTGCTTGTGCTTGCTGGTGGAAAAAACTGAGATCTTGAAATCTGATATGGCTTTGCTAACCTTTGAGAAGATCAGGAAACTGCTGACCTTCTTTGCTGAATCAAGAAACTGTACAAAAGGTTCCTACAACATATATACATTATTGCCGAACTGATTTGAAGAACTATACAAAGGTTTGGGATCACTATCATGCCTTGTAATAGGGATATCATCCACACTGTGATACTGAGACCTACAGCCTGCTAGTGGAGAAGAGGACCTCTCTACTTCATCATACCCCCTGTCAGCACATGCATCATATACCACCTGAACTGATATTTGCAATTTATTACAAGCAGGCTCATATGGCCTTTGACTGATCTGCACAGGCTGCTCCTTTTTTTCTTTGAAAACCTCAGATGGCTGAACATAAAGAGGTAGGGGATCCACTTGGATGACTTGATCATATGCTGCTGCTTCTAAGTCTTCTTCCATCTAATACTTGATGGCTCTGTGGTGCTGCAAAGCTAGAGGCAATATACTTTGAACACTGGTTTGAGCTTCCTCCAGATGATCCATATCCACACTTGTTGATATTTTCTTATTAATTGTATGATAGTTTTCCTTAATAAACTGAAAAGATTCGAAACAAAATGGTAAAGTTCCTTTATTGAAATCAAAATTTTCTGCTCTTTGCTCTTTTACTTCATAGCTGAGATAAGTTGTTTGCTCATTGATTTTGAGCTGCTGACCCTGAATTTTGCTTTCTGCCAAAGCAGGTTCTGATTCCTCTGTAAGGCTGGTTTGGTCATTAGGCTCATCATCATCATCATACTCATCATATTTTGGCAGGCAATTGAAGGAAGAGAATATGTTATGTTCATATAGTATATCAGGAGATTGCTCCATCATGTATGGCTGTACAAATATGTCATCTGTTTTGTGGTAGGTTTGTTCATGAATGTCATTACTTTCCTGTTGCGAAACATATGTGTTCAGATGTCCTAAACATTCCACTTTCATTGTGATCATTTCCTCTGACCTTTGTAACCAACCATGAAGTGTTTCTTCTTGTTCTGCTTTGCGGTTTTCCTCCCTGATTCTCAAATTTGCCTCTATGTCTACTACCATGTCCTGCATTTGTTCCATAGTAGGGGGACTCCTTTCTCTCAAACGGAATTCTATTTCTCGATCAAAAGCTCATGGATAATGCATTAGAGCTAGATCAAGGGGAGGTCTAATATTCAAAGGCAGAGCATGATAACCTTGATTGAATCGATCATGAAATTGTTGAACATATTCACTTGGATTTCTTTTTAACTGATTATATTCTTCGATGAGCAGGAGGAAATTAAGTTTGATCGTCCATCTATCAAGGAAGATCTTGGAAAACTGCTGAAGATTCGAGATGCTAGCCTCAGGCAAGGCTTTAAACCAAGTCCTAACTTCGCTTTGCAAAGAAAGGGCAAACATCCTGATACTAACATCCTCCTCTTCTACTTCAAATATATTAAGATAATCTTCAAAGGCTTGGATATGCTTTTGGGCAGTAATACCATTCTCTCCATCAAATCTTGGGAGATAATCAGGATGATTTTTGGGCAGAGGATTAAGCATAGGAGGCAACACAAGAGGCTTATACCTGTCAGGAACCTTACGGGGCACAGGAGTATGTACAGGAATTGGCTGACTGGGCTCAATATGTACAAGGATAGCATGATTGGCTTTGATATTTTTTTCCTCCTTGGCTGTACGATGATTCTCAGCAGCTTTTAAAGGCTGCTGTTGTAATGTGCAAGGAGGCCTTTCAACAATATTTTCAAAGGGTAAGTCATGAAAATCTAATTTGAAATCGTTTTTAAAATACAATATACATAGCAAAATTTTGTGGAAGAGAAAGAACATGACCTGTTGGATAGTAGTCCAGGTCAACAGCCTGATCTGCTCATATATTTCTCTTGGGTTCATTTCTCCAGTGGAGTCTTTATGATGGGGATTATGTGGAGTCACCACGTGGATAAGTAAATGAACTTTGAAGAGCCTGATCTCTGTCCACCACATAGATCAGGACTTAATATTCAACAAGAAGCAAAATATTTTTTGATTTTTTGAGATTTTTGTGATTTTTTGTGATTTTTCAAAATGAGTCTAGGAATTATTGGAAAGGCAAACTAATCAAAAATGGGGAGTTACAGTAATGAGCAGATGATTTGTCCCCAGCGGAGTCGCCATTATGTTATCACTCAGGTTGTTCCCTTTGACTCCTAAGGGAATACGGCCGAGGTAACCACAAACCAGTCTTTGGACTACAGGTCCTAGCCTACCAACAGTCAGAGAGGGCTCTCTCTTTAGGATTTTAACTTTGTTTAAGGGGTGATTTTAGGCTAGATATGAGGCACATGGATATGATTTGTTTTTTGATTGATGGGATGGTTGATCTTATTCAAACTGAGTTGATATGCAAAGAGTGAGAAGTTCAAACCATTGGGCATGGAGTCATGACTGAACTGAGGTGTATTTTTTCTCCGGTAGAAGAAGGGAATATGGAGCAGGATAGCCACACAAGGCACAATGATTTTATGCTGGAACAAGAATGAAATGGAAGTTAGGGAACGAGAGGCAATTAAGAATCTCTCATCCAGCTAAAGAGGGAAAGTGGATGAGTGATATCTAGGAGCAATGAAGAATTCCCAGACAGCATTCATATGTGAAAGGAACAGTTTAAATAGGCGCAATTAAGAATGCATATTCATCACTGTTTCAGAGGAAAACATGGAAAGTTGCAAGAATTGAGCACAGAGGACATGAAAACCTATTTTGGTCTATTCTTTTTTCCTGCAACTTAGATTATGATATATTTGATACAGCTATGCATAAACTGATAAACAAAGGGAGGGACAACTTATTGAACCATGAGCAAGCATGAGAATTCCATACCAATATCTTCAGCCATTGAAAACACAACCAACCAGTTCAGATACAAGTATTCCAGCAATCTTTGATTACAGAAGTTCTTCAATGTTTACAGTGCAGCTCTCAGAATGAGAGATCAACCAAACAACCCACCAAACCTTGTTACATTATTTAGGGTTGTATTTATAGGCAAAATATCTACAACAAAGATCTGCTAGAAGATATTTTTTTCAGGAAATAAATGTAGTTAACCTAACTTGTCTTATAAGTAATGAAAATATCTATCTAATGTTGCGCTGGGGGCAGCTGTTTCAAAATGTGGCTATCTGTCGTCCTCTGGCATCTCTGCTTGTCCAATCTGCAATTGCTGCACCTTTCACTTTTCACCTGCACCTCTTAGTCGGTTCTGCTGCTCTTAGGTGACTGTGATTCCCATTTAATTTGTTATGATTCGGTTTTAATGGCTTGTGATCCTGTCCTGGTAATGCATTGATTCGGTTTGGATGGTCTTTAATGCTTTCTCGGCTCTGATATGGTCGATCTGATACTCTCTGCCGCTTCACTTATACTCTCTGTCGCTTCACTTATACTCTCTAACAAATATTCCCCAAAGATTCCCCAATTTGGCCTATTTCCCATAGCGATGCGTGATAAGCGCTAATCGCACATCGAAAACTGCCTCAGAATTTGATTCCGGGCCTCTGAAGCCTCGATTTCGCTCTTGCGCGTTTTCCTTTCGGCGGATGACATCAGCGGTACAGCGGATGATGGAGCGGTACGGAGGATGACATCAGCATGACATTAGAAGTGGGACCTAGTACGGATGATGACGTCAGCATGGTGATGTGGCAGGGTGACACAGCAGTGCGTAGCTCAGTGGCTGGTGAGGTGGCAGCATCATCATGCGGCGAAGTGGCAACAGGGGAGGGCAGTAAGCGGTTTGCGTTGGACTGCTTTTGGTACGGGGGCGGTATCTGTCAGGGGCGGCTTGACGCAATGAAAAGCCGCCAAGTGTCCTGGGGTACGACGGTGAAACCGTCGACCATCGGGCACTATTGTGCCATCATATAAGGGCGTCCGATATATGCATGAGGGCTGTCGTATCTTGGAGAGATGATCCGATGGCAGACGGGAGGGGAAGATGAGCAGGGTTTAGTCAAAATGCGCACACGATAAATGTTTAATTATTTTCGGCGGTGGTGGGTTTTAGACTTTAGGTTTTGAGGGTTTAAATGCGCGCTCGGGGTGGGGTGTGATTTGGTTATTTATTTAACCAAAGGTTAAACAAATCCCAGGGGAAATGAACGTGGAACGGCTAATACTAAGGCCCCAAATGGACCTAGTATTTCCCGGACTATTGTTATTAGGCTATAGTTGCCATAAGGTGGGATATTCAATATTTATTTTTTGGGTTTTTATATAGTTTTCACATAGTAGGGGATAGAGCAATGACTTGGGGAGCTAAATAATAGAGTTAGGAGTTAGCATGAATTGGTGGAGTGAAAATGTAGGGGGAATGGTGAATTTGTGCAAAGATTACTTTTACACAAGAAATGTGGCTTCCTTTTACTAAGCCAATCTCAGATGTCAACTTGGCTTTTAAGCAAAAATGGAATGAAGAAGGGAGTCTCGGGCAGATCCCAAGGTCCTTGAGGGGATGTTAGAAAATGAGTTTGACGAAATAAGAAGAGAGGGGAGTTAGAGATGCCTTGCCTGATCTGATCAACATGAGAAAGTGCCACCAAACTATGATCTGGATAGATATGACACTTGAAAATATGAAATGGATCACATAGCTTGATTTCTGCAACCACAGAACTACTTACCCAGCCTACTTTACCTAGCATTTTTTCTTCTTTTGGTTTGGTTGCACTTGAACTAGCAAACCCAACTTTTCAACCTTTTTCTTTTATTTACTGTCCTCCTACCTATATATACACTTATGCCATCCAGGGGCTCAGATTAAGCTATTGAGAACCCTTGCTTCTCTACCTATCTAAGAATCTACCAAAATTACGCTGTTTGGATCTCCCTTATATAGAAGATTCTTCAAAAATGGAATAACTCCTCAAAATTTGGAATACAGCAAAGGCATTTAGGCTGACCGACTCTCATGGACACTTGTTTGGCCTGAGTATCAAATATGGAACATTGCAACCTGCAGACCATGAAATATTTAGCATGTAAAATGTCAATCATGAAAAATGAACACCTGCTATGAGCAAGAGGCTAATACCATATATGCCATTGACACTGATTTTGGAGCTTGTATCCTTCACATTGAAGAATCTCAATTGGCCTCCACGCAAATCAAGAAACCAGTTTGCCAGATCGCTGAGGAAGAAAAACCACATATTTGGGATATGTTTTTTGATGGGGCTTTCTCTAAAGAAGATGCAGGGGCAGGTGTGCTCCTTGTGTCCCCAACACAGGAATACATTCATTTATCGCAGAATATGAAGCTTTAATTTTGGGCTTAAGTGCTACTAAAGAAATGGGTATCAAAGGCCTAAAAGTGTTTGGAGACGTAGACTTCATTATTCAGTAGGTGAACAAGACATTCCAAGTGAAGCAACCCAGGCTAAAGGCTTACAGAGATGAGGTATGGAGGCTCAGGGACTCTTTTGATAATTTTGGAATTTCTTACATTCCAAGAATGAAGAATCATCTTGCCGACTCCCTTGCTGTGTCTGCTAGCATGTTTATTCCTCCCTTGCCTCCTAAATTAACGTATGAATTTCAGGTAAAATACAGACCGTCTCTACCTGACAATGTCAAATATTGGAAAGTTTTTGAAGATGATGAGGAAATTAATAGGTTTTTGCAAGTTGTGGAGGAACTTGCTAAGACACACATCGACTAAGAAAATGAAACCCAAGAAGAAGGAAGCCAGTCCAAGCTAAAAAATGAGATCAGTCGAGAAAGCATCATCCAGCTACCTAGTAATCACATGCCAAAATGATTGGTGCCTCTAGAGAAGCTTTTCAATGAAAACGATGTGCCATATAAGCCTGCCAAAACAGAAAATGAATCTACTCTTCGTAAACATAATATAGGGAGCCTAACCCATCCAAAAAACATAAATCTGTCCACACATTTGTCGTCTGCCCAGAATTCCAAGTATTTCACCCTTATGAGGCAATTCACTAACATTTTTTCCTGGGAATATAGCGATCTTAAAACCTATGACACAGAGATCATTCAGCATAAGATCCCATTGGAAAAGAATACCACCCCTTTTAAGCAGAATCTAAGACCTATCATCCCTCTCTTATTGCCTTTGATTGAGAAAGAGATCAAGAAGCTATTGGATGCCAAAATTATAGTGCCCCTAAGGTATTCAAAATGGATAGCTAACCTTGTGGTAGTAATAAAGAAAAATTGAGAAATCAGGCTTTGTGTTGACTTTAGAAATATGAAGAAGTGCTCTAAAAAAGATAACTATCCCCTACCCAAGATGGAACACTTGCTACAAAGAGTCTCAGGAGCTAGAGTCATGTCTTTCCCAGATGGATTTTCAGGCTACAATCAGATTGCTATACATCCTGAAGATCAGGAAAAGACCACCTTCACTACTCCTTTGGGCACTTTCATCTACTCCAAGATGCCTTTCGGACTGATGAATGTTGGGGCTACCTTTTAGAGGGCCATGGACATAGCCTTTGTGGGAGAGAAGGACAAGTTTGTCCTTATTTATCTTGATGACATAATAGTCTTCTCTAGTAGCCACAAATATCATTTATAGCATTTGAAGAAAGTCTTTCTGAAGTGTAGACAATTTGGAATTTCAGTCAACCCAAAGAAGTCACAGTTTGCACTAGAAGAAGGAAAACTTCTGGGACATATTGTTTCTGCTAAAGGTGTGAAGATTGATCCAGCCAGGGTTCAAGCCATTCAAACATTGTCCATCCCAAGGTCAAAATGGGACATTCAATCCTTCTTGGGTAAGATTAACTTCATAAGGAGGTTCATTCCAAACTTTGCAGAGCTTGTAAAGCACATCACTTCCATGTTGAGGAAAGGAGCAAAAATAAAATGGACAGATGCTTCAAGAAGCTCTTTTGAAGCCATCAAGTAAGCTATCATGGAAGATCCCACTCTAATCAGTCCAGATTACAATAAGGAGTTTTACATCTTCTCTTTTTCCTCTTATGATACACTTGCGGCAGTTCTGTTGCAGAAAAATGATGAAGGCATAGAGCACCCTGTGGCCTTTTTCAGCAAAACTTTAAAGGATACTGAACTAAGGTATGAACTTATCGAAAAACAATCTTATGCTCTCATAAAGTCTTTAAAGGCATTCAGAATTTATATTCTGCATTCCAAAGTAGTTGCATGTGTACCTTCAGCCTCAGTAAAGGATGTCTTAACTCATCCAGATATTGATGGGAAGAGAGCTAAATGGATTTCAAAATTCATATAGTTTAACATAGAGGTGAAGCCCACTAAGCTTGTCAAAGGCCAGGGCTTGGCTAAACTTATGGCTGAAGAAAATTGCAGCTTGTTAGATATAAATTCCATGGGTCTAAATTCAGATTATGAGCAGGTAGAGGGAGCAATAGAAGAGAAAAAGCAGGATCAGTCTTTGGCTAAAAATCTAGTCACATGTGAATGGTATTCCAGCATAGTTCATTTCTTGCAGAAGCTGGAAGTCCCTCCAGGGCTTAGCTCAAGTCAAGCTCGTACCATTAGACTTAGATCAGCCAAATTCTACATTGACAAAAATCTGCTTTATTGGAAAGATCCATCAGGAATCCTCTTAAGGTGTCTAGATAAAGAACAATCTGTGGAGGTCATACGTCAGTTCCATTCTACAATCCATGGAGGGCATCATTATTGGAAAACCACAACTCACAAAATCTTGAGGGCCAGATATTATTGGCCTACTCTGTTCTCTGATGTGTTTTCTTCTATAAAAGTTTGTGACAAGTGTCAAAGGTTTGCAGGAAGACAACAACTAAAATCTCTGCCCCTGAAGCTAGTACATGTCAATGGTCCCTTCCAGCAGTGGGGCTTGGACTTTATAGGTGAGATCAACCCACATTCTAGTGGCCAACACAAATGGATCTTAGTAGCCACTGATTATTTTACCAAGTGGATTGAGGCTATACCCACTAAGAACTCCAATCATCAAGTTGTCATAAGGTTCTTGAATGAGAATATTTTCACTAGATTTGGCTACCCAACCAAACTAGTAACTGATAATGTAGCAGTGTTCAAGGCAAAAGAATTGATGGACATGACTGAATCCATGGGCATTCAAGTGGTGCATTCTACCTCATATGATCCTCAAGGCAATGGCCTGGCAGAATATCTAACAAGAGCCAGGTAAGGGTAATCAAAAAGTTGTTAGAGGACAACAAAAAGAGCCGGGATTCCAAGCTGAAGTTTGCTCTATGGGCTGATCGAGTTACCATTAAAAAATCCATAGGGAATTCTCCATTTAAACTGGTTTATGGTGCTGATGCTATTTTCCCCATCCAATTGATTCTCCTTGTGGCTAAGTTCTTGCAATAAGAAAAAGATGAAGAAAATGATATGGTAAGAAGAATGAATAACCTGGTTGAACTATAGCAGATCATAGAGCAGTTGATTGAGAAGTCAAAGGCTCATCAAAAGAAAATCAAAGAAACCTTTGTAGGAAAGCAAAAGTAGACAATTTCCAAGTTGGTGATTGGATTCTTAAATGGGATGCATTTAAGGAAAAGAGAGGAAATCATAGCAAGTTTGACTCCTTATGGACGGGTCCTTTTGTCATCACTCAAGCTCAGTAGAACAATACATTCATTCTGCACAGTCTGGAAGGAGAAGATACTTTTGGTAGCCCAGTAAATGGGCGATTCTTGAAACTTTATTTTGTTTAAGGCTTTAAGGCCTTGTTATTTTAAATATGTTTTTCCAAGTTTTTATTTCATTACAAAATGTACTCCATGCCTAATGGAACACTAGAAGGAAGATTTAATTTTTGTTTTTTTACAGGGAAGACATTGATTTGAGATCCTTGAAACCTCACAGGGAGGATTTCATCCCCAAAAGGAGCCAATGTTAGCCTTGGAGGCAAACAGCCCAAAAATGGATCCAAAAATGCCCCAAAGTCTCCAAGTGTGCTTAAAAATCATGCCAATGGATCCATTAATGCTCTTCGAGTCTTCGTAAGTACTTAAAGTCATCCATCGATCAAAATCCGCGCAAGAAGAAAGCCCGTAGAAGAGCGGAAATACACTATTGGGAGGCCTGAATCACTCAAAAACCATGAAAAAACCCACAGGCGTAGGCTTAAACAGTGGTTGCATAGCAGCTGTTAGATCTAGCCGATCAACGGCCCACATCTAATCGGCGGATCACATCGATGGATCTAATCAGTGCAGGTGGGCAATGGTAATCAGCACTCGACACCGCCGATCAGCGATCGTTGATGATCGGATCGGTGGGTCGTAATAGCGGAGGCAAATTGGCACAAACCATGGGGCGATGGCAATGGTGATCGGCGATTAAACGAGGATCATGGATTGCGCATGCGAATCGACATCCCAAATCACATCAGCAGATCGCAAATTGACGGAAACCAAAGGGGCGGGGTTTTAACATATGCATATGGTGTGACCCAATGGGTCGGACCCGACGTAATTATATGCGATAGTTGATAACTTCTGAAGTCTGGAAAGGTCGATTTTTCACAGTTTTTAAGTGTTTTATGCATATTTCACAATGTGAGGAAAATACATAGGGCAGGCTTCTTTGCGACTTGTGACAGCAACAAGGGTGGACTCGAGAGGATATGAACCACCTTTGAGGACTTTTTGAAGTCCAAAAAGGACAAGGAATGGTGGGATTTCGCAATATGGCTGTGCTTTCGGTTGATAACAAAAACAGTCACAGTTTGCAATTGAAAGAGAAAACAAAGGCACGCAGACCCTTCCCCTACTCCACATAGGCTAGGAGACAGGGATAGGGGCTGAATCAATGATAAAGCAGTCAGGGAGCCACAGCAATGCTACACCGCCAAATCAAACAAGATCAGGAAGCATCATCAGCCCAGACAGTGCAGCAACTACCCAAAATATCTTAATGCGGTTATTCCTCTGTCAGAAGAGGAAAACCACTGAGCCATACTTGCATTGAGGGAATCAATCAGTTGAAGAAATAGAGGGATAGATTAAGACCCGTGAAGCCTCAAAAGGCTCAAGATCATTGTGAACTGGCTATAAATAGTTGTTAGTAAGATGTAATAGTGGTTCAACTTTTGGAGATTATTTCTCCTCTGTTCATTCAAGCTTCTCATATTCATTCCAACAATATAAGCTTCTTTCGCCATTATATGTTCAATGTCCATTCTCTTTGTTGTTCTATGCTTGCACTTGAACATTTTGTTCATGTTTTCTATGTGTCTGAGGCCAAATAACTGTCATCTTATCTTTGCTTCAATATATTAGAGTTGAAAGCTTCTTTGCTGCCTGTAGCTAGCCATTTATATGTGTTATTATATATGCATCTACCAGTACAGTCAGTAAGCTCATTTGCTGCCTGTAGCTAGCCATTCACATATGTTCATGTATGCAATTTGCTAGTATAGTCAGCATTATCCATATTTCCATTAAATCTACAAACTATTGAGCATTAGTGGTCTAAAGCCTTGTGCTGTTGGGGGTGTTCATGCATGTCTTGAGTGAAAATAGAGTTGAAATGGTTATCTGACTTGATCCAAACCATCATTCGTTCCAGTAGTTCAGAGAACAATACTGAAGATTATATGTTACCAGGCATCTCCAAGCTACAACCTAGGAGAGTTTCCTCGAGTGATAAGAATAACAATCCTCTAAATATTGAATAAAACTCGCAGAATGTTTACAACAATCTTTGACCAGCAATAAGGAGGGATGACACTCTTTATACATGTCATATAATACATCATGGAAATCAGCAAGAGAATATAATGAACCATTTTCCAAGCTTTTATACCAAGACCATGCTTTTCCTTCTAAAGTGGTCATAAACATCTTCATGAGACAATATTCAGGGAACTGAACCTTAAGACTACGTACATGCATCTGGAACCTAACCAAATGAAGAGAAACATTGTCTTTCTTTTCATCTTTTAATATTGGAAGATCATCTAACCATTCGACCTTTGGCATAGAATTTGGAAAACCAAGAATATGAGACTGATTCACAGGGGCATACCTGGCATTCATTCTTGCAATGGCGCTCATCTTGAAACTTCTTCAAGCTACTGATATTCTAGTAGTGGAGTCACCTTCCAATTTTTTATTTGATGTGTGGAGTCACCAAGGCACATTATAGCCTCGAAAAATTTCTGAGCTCCTGCTACCTTCAGAAGTTCAGCTTTCTTGATTTCGGGAATGAATAATCTTCAGACTCCCGGCAGATGCACCAAAATTTTATCACCAAAATAGGACCCTGATAGGCTGCTCATCAAGTCAATCTCAGTGTAACTATTTCAAACCAATCTTTTGGCTAAGGCTTAGCCTCCTCAACCTGAGAGGGCTCTCTCACTAGGTTTAGGGTTTTTGATTAATGCTTAGATGGCTAACTCTAGGAACAAAATGAATGGAAGTATAACTTATTGAATGGTTGAAAGTACGATTAGCAAACATCTATTGGGCTATGGTGTCAAAATGGACTTCAACAAAACAACATGATCAGCAAGATATGGAAATCAAGGCACTTAGAGTTTAGGTTTATGAAGAAAATTATAACACAGTGAAACAACATAGTTTACAAGGATGTGAAGGAAGCTATAGAATTTTCCAATGAATTCTAAGTATCACAAGCTCATACTACTGCAAATAAGCAATTTTATAAAGCCATAAGAACATCAAACATGTAAACTCTTTGTGAATCTTGAGTAGTCAAACTGATCACTGTATTAAGTATGAAAAAACACAGTTTTTACAATAACACAATCTTTCCTTTACTAATGAAAACTCCAACCCCTTCTAATTTCATCTCTTGCTTCATATATAGCTTTTGAAATAAGGATTCCATGATCCTTCATCAAGAGAATTTGAAATTTCTTGACCTGGCACCTACTCATACCTAAAACAAACTATTAATTACAACTAGTTGTTAACTAACAGTCCTAGAGTCCTAATACAACTAGGAGTGTAACTCCTTATTATGCTAGCAACAACCTAGGAGGTGGAAAAATTCTGTTTTTGACAGCTGCCATTTCTTAACTTCGAACTTGGTGATGTCCATAACCCCCAGCCGGCCTCCAATAGCTTCTCATTCATCTGCCCTGAAAACTAGGAAACTGTCCCTTGCTTTGTTCTGGCTGAAAAATAGGTATTGGGACAAAGCTTTTTCTCCTCATCAAAAATGTATTTGCAAAACTGAAGGAGGATTTTGTATACCACTCAGTTCTTAATAAAAACCTCTCTTGGTGTGATACCTTTCCTACTGCCCAGAAACTGTATTTGAATATCAGGTGTAAACTGGAAATTGTGATTTCTGAAAAACTGCTCCTACAGCAGTTTCGTAGCACAAGTTGAGTCATCAACTTCTCCCAACTCATAATGAATTTGAAAAACTGAAAGAGGTTTTTGTAGTCCAGTATGTTAGGAATAACAACCTCTTTCACTTTTCCAAAATATGCTTTCAGTTGCTCAAAACGCCTCCTGGCAGTTGACTACTTTAAACAGTTTTTTCTGCTAAAAAAGGCTTCTTCAGTGATTTCGTAGCGCATGTAGTGCAAATTCTAGGTTTTGTGCTACAAAAACTCCTAACTACGAATCCCCAATTTCGTAGCAGATATAGTGCATTTTTTGAGTTTTGCGCTACGAAAAATCCTAGGCAATTTCGTAGCGCGTGTCAATTTTGAAACAACTTAACACATGACACTTTTGAAATAATGTGGGACCTATGATAGGAGAAATAAGGTTGTTAACCTTTATTTAATAATGGAAAAAGACTCCACTCTATGATATAGACTCTAAAACAAAAACAATAAAAATTACTTGACCAAGACTAACATAAAACTTTGGAACCATACCAGTTGTCCAAAATTTTAGAACTTTTTACAGTGATAACATAAGGTATGCATTGACTGTCTCAAACATAATGCTACTTCTCTCTCCAGATATATCGACTGATTTTGTGTATTTAAACGAATGCATAGACTCCTCAATTTCTGCCTGGAGCTTCACATCCACTGGCGTTTGGGTAATTACCCTTGCACTGTGTTATGAAAATTATATGTTAAATACATTTTGAAATTAATATTTATGTGTTTGGTCTAATATAAGTATATAAATGATATTAATTTCCATTCTCCATTCTATTTATATCACAAAAATGGGATTTTTTCATCCCACAATATTTAGACTTTGTCTATGAAGCTCGTAAGAATTCACACACACACACACACACACACACACACATATATATATGCATTCATGGATAATTTCTTAGAAACCTTTCTTCAAGGACACTGCCTCTTCAAGAGGTGAGACCAATTGTGTATATGTCCTATATGAGATCCCAAGATTCATAAAATAGACATAAATGATTTCAAACATAATATAAAGCTTGGGAAGGAACAACTAATGGACATAGAAGGACGACATGACTAAAAAGGGTATTATTCACATTAATAATTAACTTGATTATTTGGATATAATAAAGCAAGTTATCAATTAGCCTAGTATTAAATTATAACTATGGCACTAAACAAAACAATTTTGTATTAGAGCGTGACCTACAAAGTACATTGCATCAGTGCCTAGAAAGTATCAAGAGAAAAATTGTAAGTTATGTAGAACTCACACATGAGAGGATTTGGTAGATCCTTGGGAATCTTCTTAGTACTAATAATGCTTATTTACGAGCATAATAAAAGAAAAAAAACTTATTACTATTGCTATACACATGTATGTGAGTCAACTAAGAGTGGACAAGTCCTAAGTTGGATTAATGAGTCTTACGTATCATACAGATATTTGAACAATTCAAAATGGTGAGAATCCGAAGAAATCAAGGTCAAGGAAGGACTTCACAAGGACCTCCTACAAATAACCCATTACCTTCACCGGAGTTGGCTCTCATCTTGCGTTCCCTATAAGCAATTAATAGGACTTTAAAAGGGTGCCAAATAATTGAAGTGGAAGTAGAGCACCCTCCATCAGGGTTAGGAAATCTCGAGGTATCAAGAGACTCTGATAGAGGACCTCTAATCAAGGACATTACTAGGGAGCTCCAAAAGATTAAGCTCCCATAGTTTTTTGGAGGTCGTGCCAGCGAACGTGCAGAAGCCTAGTTAGAGGAAATGAGAAGGTTCTTCGCACTAAGAGATTGTACTTCCAATTCAAAAGCTAAAATAGCGATATTCTAACTCAGAGATAGTGCTCTCAATTGGTGGAGTAACTTTGAGCGTCAACTACACCTCACTTTGGACACAGTTACTTGGGAGTTATTTGAGGAGAGATTCAGGAAAAAGCACCTACCAACATATCATGAACAACAACAAGTAGGAGCTTTCCATGCCTTGGTATAGGGAAATCGTATGGTAGAAGAATATGATATTAGATTCATGCAATTGATCAAATATGTCTCCTACATGGATACTGACCAGTGCCAAGAATATCGTTTCATTTATGGATTGAACCCCGATATTAGGGCAATGGTGTGGATGTGGAAACCATCCTCCATTGCAGAAGCTATGGAACATTCTCGTTATGTTGAAGAGCACTTAGACTTAAAGGGTGGAAACAAAACCATTTTCCCGCAACAACCAAGGTTTATGAGGAAGGCCCCTCATACCTTCCCCAAGGGAGGAAGGTTGAGGCCACTGCCATATGGAAACAGGGTTGTACCTAGAGCATCGACAGTGGGGATTTCAATGGTTACTAGTGCAGCTTCACTGACAGCTTCAAGGGCGCGTAAAAATCAAGGTCATACACGAGGAGCAACAAGTAGGGGCAGGGGTCCCAAGAGAAGGAACTTTTTCCAGAGAACTCCACAACATTTCATTCAAATTCTACCACACATCACTTGTTGGGGATGTGGAGGACCTCACTACCAGTGTGACTGTCCTCAGTTACAAACTAGTAACAACTGTAGAGAGGGAAAAGCACTAATGGGGGGGAGAAAGAGGCCACCATTGAATCTATGCAATATTTGATAACCAACAAGTTGAACACCAATATGCCGTGGTAGAAACCTCAGGTATGATAAACAAAGTAAAAGTTAAAATTTTATTTATTTCATGTGCTACAGATAGTTTCATTTCACCAGTTGCACTAGAAAAATGTGGGTTGGCAACCTATGGGCACGATGACTTTAAGCAAGTTGAGATGACTTCTGGGATAAAACAAGCAATAGGACCTAGTGTTGACCAATGTCAGGTAAACATCGGGGTGTGTATAAATAAGTTGAAGGCATACGTCACAGCATTGGGGATGTATGATGTAATTATTGGAATGGACTGGCTAGAAGCTTATCGAGATTTGGTAGACTGTTTCAAGAAGAAGGTGATTTGTTTAGATGATGAGGGTAGGCCAATTGAGATTTGTGGGATGATGAGAGGAGTGTCGCTACAATTCATATCCATGATGAAGGTAAAGTGTTGTCTCTGACAAGGTTGCAAGCTATATGTGGTCGAGGCTGTAAGTGACCAGAAAGGACCCTCCCTAGATCAACACCCAATTTTGTCAAAATTCAAGGATGTTTTTCCTAAGGAATTCCCTAGATTACCTCCTGTAAGTGATATTGATTTCACAATCAACCTAAAACCTGGTGCAGAACCAATATCTAAGACACCCTATAGGTTGAAAATGCCAGAACTTTGTGAGTTTTATATGTAGTTAAAAGAACTCTTAGACTTGGGATTTCTCAGACCTAGTATCTCGCCTTGGGGTGCACCAATGATTTTTTTCAAGAAGAAGGATGGTTCCTTAATGCTATGCATAGATTATAGGGACTTGAATAGAGCCACAATAAAGAGGTACCCGATACCTAGAATAGATGACCTATTTGATGAAATGAAGGGAGCAACAATTTTCTCAAATATCGATCTACGATCTGGATACCACCAATTGAGGATTAAGGAAGGTGACATCTCAAAAATTGCATTTTGAACTCGGTTTTGGCACTACAAGTTCATAGTTGTTCCATTTTGTTTGACCAATGCACCAATTGTATTCATGAGCCTCATGAATGGGGTGTTTAGGAAGTATTTGGACAAATTTGTGTAAGTGTTTTTGAACGACATTCTTGTGTATTCCAAGAATGAAAAGGAGCATGAAAATAACCTAAGGGTTGTATTGACTTGCTTAAGCGTGTTGGGTGTGGAGCCTGATTATCTTCTATATTCAAAAGTACCGCCACATTGGACCCCAGTTCAAAATAGGGGCGGCAACCCCGCCCGTAAAATATTCGCTGCAGGGGGGGTCCAGGGGGGGGCGGCTGCGACCTTTGGGAGCCCCTCCCCGGGTGGGGGGTTTCGGGGGCAGCGCCCCCGAAGCTAAAAAAAGCTGTAAAATTGGCTTGTAAAAGTATAGTAATTTCTAGTCAATCTGGGCCGTTCATTAGGCGGATGATTTGACAGTAGAACTTATGTTTAGTTTAGGGTTTTTTGCCCTAGAAGGCAACCCCCTCTCTTTGTATGAGGACATTGTATTTGAGGCTGTGATATAGATGTGTATTCTGTGTGAGCGAGAAACAGAGAGGTGAGACTGTGAGAGAAGACAGAGGATATTACAGCGGATTTGTTGTAGG
>APFE030695611.1:65021-84635 GCA_000404065.3 Pinus taeda | reverse complement strand
AGAATGGATTTTAGTTGACCCAGAAAAGGTAAAGGCCATAATGGAATGGCCAGTACCCAAAAATGCTCATGAGGTGCATAGTTTTATGGGGCTAGCAGGGTATTATTGCAGGTTTGTGGAAGGGTTTTTTAGGATTTCAAAACCCATCACCACATTACAACGAAAGGGCACTAGGTATGAAAGGGCATATGAATGTGACATTGCATTCATAAAACTAAAGAGGTTACTAAGTAGTGCACTAATCCTTCGAGTACTAGACATGGAAAAAGACTTCACTGTCTACACCGATGCTTTGAAGCAAGGATTGGGAGTAATAGCTTACGCATCTAGAAAATTGAAGAAACATGAAGAGTTGTATGCTACCCACGACTTAAAGTTAGCAGCAGTGATGTTAGCTTTGAAATTGTGGAGACACTACCTCGTTGGGAGAAGATTTGAGTGAAGAACAGATCGTTAAATCCTGAAGCACCTCTTCACTCAAAGGGATTTGAATGCTAGACAAAGGCGGTGGAGCGAATTCATGAGTGAGCATGATTTTGAGATCTCATACATTAAGGGAAAGGATAATGTGGTTGCCGATGCACTAAGTAGGAGGCCACAAACCTTCTCCCTAGTATCCTTAAAGGTAAATTTGAGGGAACGTGTGTTGGAGAAACTCTTTGAAGATAGTTGGTATCTAAAGGTTATCTCAACACTCAAGAGTGAAAGCAGATAGAACCAAAGTTTGAGGGATATGTCCTTGAACCAGATGGACTATTGAGATTTCAAGGGAGAATGTACATACCTAAAGGGGTATAAGAAGGACCATCCTCGAAGAGTCACATAAAGCACTCTATTGTGCACATCGAGGAGCGTAGGAGATGTACACGGACACGAAGAAACTTTTCTTTTGGTCAGACATGAAGCATGACATAGTCTACTTTGTCACCAAATGTATTGAATTTCAATGAGTGAAGGATGATCATCGCCATCCAGGATGACTTCTACAACCACATGACATCCCCATGCTAAATGGGAGGTAATTTCAATGGATTTTGTTGTGGGTTTTCCATTCATGTCACAAAGACATAATGCTATACTGGTTATAGTTGATAAATTGACCAAAAGTGCCCATTTCATTCCAGTAAGAGACACTTACGATGTTACTGATGTGGCACGAGTTTTTATAAGTGAAGTTATTCGACTAAATTGGTTACCCACAAAGATCATTTATGATAGAAACTCTCGATTTACATCTAGGTTTTGGACAAGTTTGCAATAAGCACTAGCGACTCAGTTGAACCTGAGCACTACATATCATCTAGAAACAGATGGATAGACTGAAAGAGTAATTCAAGTTATGTAAGACATGCTTAGAATGTATGTCATGGATAATAATACTTAGTGGGAAAGGTACTTACCGTTGGTAGAGTTTGCCTATAATAACAATTACCAGAGTTCAATCAGGATGCCTCCTTATCAAGCTCTATATGGAAGGCCATGTAGGATGTCATTGAGTTGGGAAAATTTGGAGGACCGAGTAATAGTTGGGCCAGAATTAGTTCAATAAATGGAGGAACAGGTAAGACAGATTCGACAAAGGTTAAAGGAAGCACAAGATAGACAGAAGAGTTATGCTGATTCACATAGGATAGGGGACCAAGTTTTTATTCGTATCCAACCCAACAGAAGCACCATTCAGTTTGGGAAAGGGACGAAGTTGTCACGATTCGTAGAACCTTTTAGGATCAAGGAGAATATTGGACCAGTTGCCTATCGTCTTGTACTGCCACCCCATTTTCATAAAACTCATGATATTTTTCATGTATCTATTTTATGACATTATGTTTTTGATGAATCTCACAAACTAGATTAGAGGGAATCGTAGGTCTGAGACATTGGAACCATAATGGTCGAACCATTACGCATATTGGACCATAGGGTTCGACAGCTTAGGCGTCGCATGGTGGACCAAGTTAAGGTCCAGTGGGACAAGTATAGCCCAGGATCTGCTACATGGGAGGATGCAGAGACTATATGTCATGACTACCCATCACTTTTTGAGCATCTGTGATGCCCATTTTGACTTAGATAGCTACCTATGCTAAGGCTCTATTTTGCAGTTCCATGTTATTTATTTATGAATGATATGTAATATTGATGCATTTAGTTGGACATATGAAACTACTTATATAAATCATTAGATGGATTAGGTATTGATGATGAAAATGCTTGATGTATGACCTAATGTATGGCTTACATGGTGATGATTTATCTAGTATATGACTTATTAGAGTTATTGTTGTTTCATGTATGGCTTAAGTGCATCTGATTTATCTAATGTAAGATTTATTTCCAGTATGAACTACAAAATTGACACGTGGATACTAGACTTAATAACATGATGTTTAACATACATACATACATACATACATACATACATACATACCATACATACAATAATATATTTATATAGTATTATATATATGCATGAATGAGAACTAACTTGTAGATTGGAAAGAACTATATGATAACCAAGGTCTGCTCTTCCATTGGGGAAGGTTGAGACATCTAATGAGGAAAGGTATGATGTACATTGTTCTATTACATTTTGTATCCACTTGATATGCACTCTTATGATAAGGGTAAAATGTAAATGGCAGGTGACAAGACTACCTGACAAGATTATTCGATGAAAAGTATCCAATCAACACTATAGTTTGGTCCATATTAGGGTGTTGACCCTAGTTGTGAGGAGGGGTGGAGGTATTTCCCACCATGTAACCTCCAAACCTAGAATCATGGGAGGGTAGTGATGGACATGCTCCCCTAGACGTGTGATGATGATTTCCAGTCGGCTGTTGTGGAAGTTAGGTCAATATAGTCGACGCTTCTGCCATATTGGTTTTATCAATGGTTAGATTGGTATAGCTGATGCCACAGTATATAATAGAAGAGGATGGATAGGGTGGGAACGAAAGTAGGTTAGGAAGGATATGAGGATATAGATTAGTTGGAGACTCTTGATGAGAAGTGGTGTCATTATCTGACTTATCAAATTTTACTACTATAACTCTCTCTCTATTTTGTTATGCCTTCTTTTCAAACTGCTTTCGAACTCCTTGTATCTTTTTCAGTCTAACTTCAGGATGAAGTTTTCTAAAGGAGGGGTGTATGTAATGCCCTACTTAATCTTATCATGAAAATTTTGTTAATGTTTAAATTACCTGAAAATATTGACTAATAACTATCAAGAAATATTGGGACATACCTACATTTGTGAACTGTAAATTTATTTACTGATATAAATTTTATTATTGTTATTATTCAATTCCCAACTTGTCTTCTCAAATTTAATTTTTGGATAGGAACTGGTCTCCTTCCATTATTCCAAATTAAATTTCCATGTCTTATCCCCAAAATGTCCTCTCAAATTTACTTGGGAGAATATATGGTCTTCCCCAATTAATTTCCAAATTAAATATCCATATCTTATCCCCAAAATGTCCTCTCAAATTTACTTGGGAGAAGATATGGCAAGACAAGTCAAATGAAAGGATGAAGGGGTAGTTATGACGTTAATGATAGGTGGTTGAGGTGGATGGCAGGAAGAGGCATAAAAGGGAAAGGATGATGAGAGGAGGAGGGGGGATCCTTGGTCTTGGTTTTGGAGGATTTTGTTTTGGGAGGAAGGTGGAGAAAATAGAAGGGAGAGAAGGAGAGTGTTTGTTCAACTTGGACACACTACATCTGGTTGGACTTGGGCTTGGAGGGCTAGGGAACCTGTGGAGGTTCCCTAGGCTAGGAAATACTTCCTAGTTGGCTGGGAGGTAAATCCAATCAGGTAGTCAAGAGGAGCATCCCAACAGAGTTAGGAGATCAGGAGCATCTGAACTAGGCTACTAGAACAGGTATTCCTATGTTTATTGATTACTTATGTAAATGATTGAAATGAAATTCTTACTTATTTAAATTGTGGTAAATAAATTTTAATGGTATATAATCATCAAATAAATGTTTAGATATAAATAAGTTATTTCCCATCTTATTGTGTTTAAATTTAGATAAATTTAGTTTTTTAGTTAGAGGATCCTAGGAGAGAGCCTCACACATAAGCATTCAACACTAGAGTTTTTTTGTTACAAAGCTTTTATATTTATTATGGTTAATTTTTGTGGAATTATGGGGTTTTGACTATTTCCTTCAGTGCTAAGGATAATTAATTCCAACACCTATGAATTTTAATAGTTAATCGATCCTTTATATTAATATTTGTGAATGGATTGAATTGTTGGTTTGTATCCACAATGATATCCCTTTGCTTGTATTGTTAGTTTGTCTGCATAATGAAATTGTAAGTTTGTATAAGTCATTGTTGAATGGTTTGTTAGGTGATCACTTTACATCGAGGTAATCTACAACCCAACATGGGGGAGATGTTATAGTGTTCGTAAATGAGTGTAAGTATTTAAATGTTCCTTAAATATGAGGAAATGTTATAGCAGTTGTAAATGAGTGTAAATATTTAAATATCGACTCAATATGGGAGAGATATTATGGGGTCAATAAAATGAAGCATTAGATCAACAAATAATAATGATAGTAAAGCATAAAATCCACTAAGCTAAAAAACATCATAAATGCTTAAAAATAACGAATCGATTCGATTTAGTTTATTACATTGTAATTTAATTTTTACACCGAGAGGCACTCTCCATCCTAGTATGGTAGAGATGTTGTAAGGTAATGTAATGTCCAATGTGTTGAAAATTTTAATTAGGTTCGGTCTTCATAATGACATGTGTATTATGATTTTATGTAATTGATGAAAAGAAGAAAATAAAATTATTTTTGTAATGTTTGTCTCATGGGTTTCATGAGCAAGAAATTTTATTTTATAGTTAAAGATCTCGTTATGAGCTATTAGGTTTGGACATCAAGTCATAAAATCTATTGAGTAAATGTCAAGTGCTAAAGACCCATTTGGGTAATATACACATTGTAAAAGATAATTTATTTATGTTATATAGCCTCCAAGACCTTGTCACAAACATTGCTTGAAGTTGGCCTAAGGATGATTCTTGAAAAGGCATGTCGTTCTAGGCACCGATTCAATTTTGCTTATTCTTGATGGACAAAACCACTATAAATAGCCAACTCAACCTTCATTCTAGTGATATAATTTTGGTCAACGATAAAAACCAGAAAATAAGTGTGAAGTTTGCAAGGAAAGAAGTCTATAGTCAACCAAAAGAAGTAGAACCACCATCGAGATTATTCCATATCTGTTTTTGGGATGTCACCTCCACACGTGCAAGAATCTAGTGATTTTTGTTGATTCTCATCAAGCCAAAGTGTAGAAGGAAGTCTTTCCATCCAAGCAAAGTGGTAAAAAGGTGCAAACATTGATCAACATCCATCACACGTGTTGTAGCTAGGATTTTAAAGAGGTCGAGGATTGTAGGTATAATCCAAGAAGTCAAGATCTAAAGGATAGCCGAGATGGAGGGAGAAGCAAGCAGCTTAACCAACGTTGACTCCACAAATAAGAGGTTAAACTACAAAGGTCTTGTTACTTGCTATTGGAGAGGTTAAATAGGTTAAGGGTCTTGATCTTGGTATTCATCAATTTAAGTCTCTATAAGAAGAAGAATTCGTTTGGGTTTTACTCTCAAGCTGGAGAGGTTTAGGCCCTGGTTGATCGCTTACATTATGTGTCCGTTGTCTCTTTATTGTTTATGCATTGGTAGTTGTTTAATGAAGAAGAACACCATAATAATCTAAGTAAAGAGAAGATCCTAATCTAAAAAGCATTCACAAGAAGCTATCATTAGAAGAGAAATCACCTAATTGCTATGCCTTAAATTTCTCAACATGGTATCAGAGCTAAGGTGAAAAATCTAGGAAAGGGCATCTCATCAAGGGAAACTCAAGTACTCAAGGATCAAATCTCAAAGGATATTAAAGTCAATATCTACAAATAAGTATCAAAATCTTAGATCAAAGAAGATGTATACACCAAAATATGTATTGGGATCCTCAAAAGACCACAAAGGCCCTACTTAAGTTGAAGGGATTTACAAACCAAAGTTTCTTGAAGACTATTCATCCTAGAGAAGCAAAATCAAGGACATTGTCATCATATTCAAAATTTCTACGGCAATTTCCTCTTATTAAAGAAAGGACCCTACCATTGAAGAAGATCATCCTACAAGCATCAAGACATCATCAAGAACTCATTAGTATCAACACAAACAACACAATCAAAGGATCTATAGTGATATCCTTATTTGTGGAGTCAAGTATCATTATTGAAGAGATCTATGTTCATCAAGGATATGTTCTCTATCATTTATATTTTCATCAAATTCAAGGAGGCAGCAAGTAGAAGAAGCATATTCTCAAGTAAGTATATTTATGTTTGAATATATAAAAATGTTTTTTTGCAAGGAAAGCAACAAATTGATTGGGGATTCAAACAATATTGCGTGGAAGAAGAGGACATATCTGAATCACATTAAAAATTAGGTTATGGATCATGTCAAAGGATTATCACCAAACCAACGAAATAAGATACTCAATCACTTGGAAAGTTTATGAAAGGGGAAGTGAGGGCTCAAAGATTCTCATAGAATCCATCCAAGATCCCTTCATTCCATATGTATCTAAACTTGACACCTCAAAAGAAATATATGACAAAGTGGTAGAGTTTTTTTCTGTAAGCACTGCAGGAGAAGTTATCTCTCAAAGGAAAGAACTCTACAAGCTAAGGATATCGAAAGAAGATACTTCAAGATCTAGGAGAAATAATGTCTGAAAAGGAGGTGACCACAGTCGTACTCAATGCACTACCAGAGGAGTGGGGTAAGTTTACTTCAAGTATTCATGGGAAAAAAAACAACTCCATTCCAGGATCTATAATCACTATGTAAGATTGAAGAAACTAGACTAAAGGAAAATATTGATGTAGGATCTAGTGAGAAAAATCAAGTATATGTTGCTATGGCAAAGAAAAGGAGAAAGTCTGGGAAATTTGGTCCTCAAAAACAGAAGAAGAACCTAGATAAGTTGTAATGCTATGGATGTCAAGAATATGGGCATTACAAAAGAGATCGTCTAAAGCTCAAAAAGGACAATAACAAAATAGGTAGAGAAGAATCCCATATCACCAACGAAGTGGAGGAATTTGAAAAGAAGAAGTCCAAGAAAGAGGAAGTAAGAGATATCTACTATGATTGAGATAGTCTTCCTCACCTAGTTCTTTCCAAGTTCTTGTTTTCAAGTTTTCTATTGTAAGATATGGATATCATGAATCACTAAAGAAAATGATAGGATGCATCATGGCATCAAAGAAGCATTAAAAGCAAGAGCACGTGATCATAGAGGAAAATAGCTTAAATATAATACTATGGAAATTTCCAATGGAAGGATATAGCTCTTGGTAACCTCATTAGAAGCATAAGTGGTAGTTATGGGAAAAATAAAAAAATTATCTAGTACAAAGCTCACCATACATCTGTAAAAAGGAAGCATTTGCTAGATGAGGATACTTAAAATTATTTATTGGAATATTTGTCGGAAGGTTCACCAATTAAAAGGAAGTAAGTGTTTCATCAAGAATTCCAACTTGTGGAATTCATGGGATGATGGTATGATGACAAAAGAGGTGAAGCACATCAAGGGATTGAAGTTCTTTCAATCATAGAATTTGTTGAAGAAGTCTATATGACCTAAAGGAAAATGAGTTATGCATGCTTGTATTCGATATTATATAGTCATGTCATAGGGTTGTAGGTAACATGATCTATCTGGAGAGGATGGTCAAAAGAAAGGATCTCCACCTTTGAAAAGATGCAGGAAAGCATGGGTCACACATTGTCTAAATGAAATCAACATAATATATATACATATGAAATATGAGGTTGTTGACAAAATTGGAGGAACTATGACCAAAATTTCCTAGAAGGAAATATGTGAAGAAAGAAAGGAAGAGATCATGGAATATGAAACTATGAAAAAGGAAATCAACATCCTATGATCACTCAGGTTGTTCCCTAGGAAAATTCTAAGGAGGGAATATGGCCGAGGTAACCATAGACCAATCTTTTAGACACAGATTCTAGCCAATCTGCATCTAGAGAGGGCTCTCTCTTTGTAATTTATCTTTGTTTAAGGTATATTAGGCTAGTTATGAAGTACAAGGGTTTTGTTTTGAGTTTTGGATGGTGGTGTTTAGTAGAAATGGAGTATAAGTCTGAGAAGTTCAGTCCATTAGGCTAATGGATTCTACGAGGATGAACTGCTGGATGTGGTTTCTTTGGCAGAGGGTGGTACTACAGAGCAAGGTAATCAGTTTATGGAGCAATTTATAGGCTAGAATCAGGTGGAATGTAGTCAATGGGTGAAGGGCAATTAAGAATCCTTCATCATGTTGACAGAGGGAAAGTGAATGACTATAACCAAGAAGCAATTAAGAATTTCTTAGCATTTAATCAATATGGAAGAACCAGGGGAAACAGAATCACTTAAGAATTCCTATTTATGCTAATTCTGAAGAAAACATTAATAATAACAGAGACTGAACACAAAGTGCAAACAAGCAAATTCTGGGTTATTCTTTTTCACTGTTATTAAGATCATGAGACATATATGATATAGTAAACACAGAAAATAGTAAAACATAAGTTATAAGGGACTTATTGATCCATGAAATGATTCAATAATTCTGTAGCATGACTCTCAACACAAATTCCACATCCAGAGAGTCCCACAGCAATGTATTCCAACAACTTCTGTATTGAAAAATTCTTTTGAGTTACAACGCAATCTAAGAAGTTATCACCAACCAACCCCGAATAGTTTGCTTGGGGAGGTATTTATATAGAAATGTTACAAAATATCTCAAAGAGATAATATCTCTAGCAATAACTCATTCCACCTACTAAAAGAAGAAGTAAATGATCTTGGAAACATGGAAAAGATAAGAGAAGAAGTAAATGATGATGTGTTGGCCGCTCAGTTGGTGAGATATGTTGATTTTAGCCTCAGAGAATTGGTTGGTAGTTGTCTCTAATGAAATTTCGTGCTACTTCCTGCCTTGGCTGGATGTTCATTGCTTCCAACGTGATATGCTCTGATCCGTATGACTGTGATTCATTTTTGTTCTCTGCATCATAATGGATGGTTCAAAATTTTGCATTGACCAAAGACAACTTACAGGATTTCCAACATGCTTTGCCACCACTCTGGTCCTGGTATTTGATGTCTCTGCAATTTTCTCAGAGTTTCATTGGTTTCTGTGTACCTGGAGAAATTAGATGGGGCAGTGAATAGATGCTTTACTTCATGCTCTATGTAAAATAGATTTTCCAAATTGTTGTAATTGGTTTGGCCAGATGGAAGGGCCTTCTCTGCTGAAGTGCTTGATGAATCATTTACTTGATCAGCAGCATGTTTATTTAATTTATATTCATAGTCCTTGTGTTTCAGTAGACGGTTATTACTTCATAAGAGACTTGGCAAACCTTTTTGATGCAGGACTGTAAATTTTTCTATGAAAGAATTGACCTCAACTTGCATCTCCTGACACCTTCTCTCCAGATTTTGCATTAGAGTTCTCATGGTTAGAACTCTCTTGATTGTTAAAATTGTATCTGTCCTGTCTCTAATATCCAATGCTGCTAGCTCTTCACTGGTTTTGCTATTCAAAAAATGTGTTAACCTGTTTGCTTGTTCAGGCATGTGCCCCAATAAAGCTCTTGTTTTATGGACTTCCACTTGGGCCATTCCTATTAAATCAATTTGCTCATAAATAGCCTGAACAGACCTCCACACATTACTAATGGATTGATTAATGTTAGTCCACAAAATGCCTTTGATTTCTCCGAGAGGTTTATCCAACAAGAGGTCCTTTTCCAAATCCTTCACCTTATTTTCTAATGCCTTCACCTCTCTTGTCTTTTTTGCTACAGTTATCTTAGATTTATCATAGATTATTTCCAATCTTGCCAATTTTTCTTTGATCCCTTTTAACTCTGACACTTGTAGTTTTAGCTCTTCCATTGCCTTCATTAGTTGTTCTAGCTGGTACCTGGTGTTGTTGATGTTGCTACCGCTGTTGTTGAAGTACATGTGGTGATTTCTACAACAGATGTTGGGACAATGGGAGGTGGTGTTTTTGTAACGGTAGGAGGGGTAGTTGTGCTTGTTGGATCTATTTCAGGTGGCTGGGAGGTCGACTCTCCCAGCTTTTCTTGTAAAGCTTTCTCCAATGCAAGCTCTATCTTAGTTAATCTTTGATTCACCCTCATCAGCAAATCCATCATGTCCTCTTCTTCTTTTTGCTGCACAACTTCTGTGGTTTTTGGATGCATAGTAATAGGGAGCTTCAGTTGTTTCCTAAGGGCTGCAATGTCTTCCTCCTTTTTAATTAATGCATGTATGCCTTTGGCATCTTTGGGATCATGTCCCAGCTCAATGATGATCTCTTCCAAGTACTTGATTCTATTATCCTTGGCTAAAGAGGAAGCCTTTCTAAATCCAATTGGGTAGAGGTATTATTTAATGAATTCTACAATTTGTGAGCCAATAATGCTTTATCTGCCAATGTAGGGTAGACCATTTCACCGGTTTGCTTATGCAACTCAATTTGCTCCATTGGATGGATGTCTTTGGATAAAACTTCCAGATTGGTCTTGATGTAATCAACAGCTGACTGTGGCTACTGCATTGTGGGCTTGAAGTGACTAAGGATCATTTTCCCTTCTTGAATGTCATATGCTGCTATTAACCTTTGTTGATTAGTGGGGGCCATTTTCAGCAAGTGATTATAAAGTTGAATCCTTATTGGCTCATTCTTTGCCTTTATTTCAGTGAATGTTCTCTTAATGTCAGATCCTTTCTTCCTTTGTTGCTTGCTCTGTGGCCTGGTGGATGAAACTTCCACACTATGTTGCCTTTCTAGCTCTTGCTGGTATGAGCTAGTTGATGTGCCCACTATTGGAGAGGTCTGTTGTTCGGTCATCCCCTCACCTCTCAGGCTGCCTGTTGTTCCTTCAAAGATTTCCTCTTCAGAGTGAGGATTTAACCTTTGCCTTTTTTCCCCTAGCTTTTCTGCTGGTCCACTCACAGGTGTGCTTTCCTCTCTGTCTCTTTTCTTGCCTCTTTCCTCATTTAGAGGAGTTTGTAGAGCAGGGATTTCAGGTGCCTTTGTCTGTGCTGAAGGGACTTTCCCTTGGCCTTGTTCCTTTGATGTGGCTGGCTGGTTTGTCATTGTCTCCTGCAATGTGTCTATTACCTCCTTACCCTTAGCTGACCCTGTGTTGGCTTTTTGTGTGGGCTGCTGAGAAGTCTTGGCAAAGGATGTATCACCTCCTGTGTGTTTAGGTAGCTTGAAAGATACCTGTCCAAAAGAGTCCAGGCCAAGCGTTTTTTCAAGCTCTTTCATGGTTTTTTCCATCTTTTCTTCCTCAGTAATTTATTCTACCAATGTACCCTCTACCCACTCATTCTGATTGGCAAATTGTTCTATTTCAGGGAGCCTAGAATGTTTATAGGCTAATAACCTGTATTTGGCTCTTCTATCACTTATGAAGTCATTTGGGTCATAGGGTACCCACCAAAAGCTCTTCTTTAACTTGATATCTTCTCCCAATATTTTATCGGCATCTGCCCAGGCTTCCTTCTTGTTAATGATAAAAGGGCCTAACTGATTTCTTATTTTTAGCTGGGCCTTTTTCTTGATACTATAAAAGTGAGTTAAATTTGCATTTGTAAGTTGCCTAAAATACTCCAGAGCAAACAGTCTCATAGGCACATATTTAGGCAGTTTGTAAGGACACAACTCACAGCCATATATTCTGATCTCAGTGTGATTCTGGTAGAGGTACCAGTCACCTATTCTGTAGTTTTTGGACAGCTGTAAAATCTTCTGCATCTCAACAGAAAGCCTAGGAGGAGGAACTTTCATTAATAGAGAGGAGACCGGATATACAAACAGGTCAATGAATTCATAGTAGGTATAAGGAGAGTCAGAAACATGGTGGAACACTGAGGTCCAAAATACCACAGACCTTCTTTCTCCTTTGGAATCCAATTTTCTGATAGGAAACTGAAAATTGTTTGTCTGATAGTATAAGAACAAATGATATATATAGGATGAGTACTTGAAAACTCCCTCTCTATATAGACTCATGAATTGCTCATGTATCTTATTGGCTATGAAAGTGGCATAATCATATTTGACAGTAGGAGGCTAGCCTAGAGTAAAAATGGATAATAGAACTAATGTGGTCTCATCAACATACTCACTTGTCTTGAATCCCAGGATGTAGGATATCATATCAATTGATGAATTTTCCAGCCTTATGGAACCAGACATGGACATAGGGAGGTGGCTCTTTGGGCTGGCGATCTGGTCTCATAAATGTTTGAGCAATCCAGTTTAACTCTGAATTGGGCAGTTTGGGGCCCTCTTCAAGCAAAATCCCATAGAAAGAGGAGCCAGAGGCTGAGTAGGTTTGAAGTGTAACATTTGATTTATGGACTCAAGAGTAATGTAAAAGAGGACAGTCCTAGATGGAGTCATCACTGCTCTTTGAGTGGGGTCATAATTGGCACAGCATAAGTGGATAATTTCTAGGAAAATATTGACAGAGGGGAGCTAGAATATGGGAAAATTGGATTCCCATATTCCATAGACATCAGCGTTGCTCCTGTAACTATTCCTAATCTCACAGAATGCTTGGAGGTGGTTTTTATCACCCATTAAGTCTTGAATCTGAAAATCTCTATCAGTTAGGGGCAACCACTCCAACTCTTTATGTGGTGCATTGAGGGGTGCAACATTGAGGGCCACTGGCGCAGGGCTTCCATGTTTGCTCAGTATGCTTTAGCTGTGGAACTTGGATTCTTGTAGTGAAAGTATGCAAAACAACAGCTTTGGGGCTTTACTCCGAGAACTAGAGAATAAACTCGATTTGAATTTATCTCACCGGGTGAAATCTATAGAGAGAGACAAATTTTGCAGGGTCCCTTGTAAAAATGGGTAAATAAGCAGTCTTGGAGGTCTTTTTATGGCAGTTTTGGACTGTTTTGGCTTGAATTTTGCTATTGCTGGTATAATTTGCAGAGAAAAACCAAGAACACAGGTTTTGGAGGTGGACCGAGGTAAATACATCTGTTTTGGAAGCACATGAGAGTAATTAGCAGGACGACTAATGAGTTGAGGCGCAGAGTAATGGAATTTGCTAGTAGGGGTGGCGGATTGGAGCCTCAGTAGCTACTAAACGTAATTTCGTATGCAACGGTCGTGTAGAGACAAATAAGTGAAAATGAGTGAAAATGAAGTTTCCACGGGTTTTTTAACAAAAAAATTTGACTTTGGCAGGTTTTGGCGTTTTTCAGATGGATGACGTCAGCATGACAGAGTATTTTGTCGTGTAGCGGGGACGTGGCGATGACTTGGTGGTGGTGACGCGGCAGTAGTGACGTGGTCATGACATCAGTGGGGGTGGTAAGCGGTTTGGTCCCGCACCACTTTATCGGCTTAAGTGGTATCGGAGGAGGGGCAGCAAACAAGCCGGGAGGGCGTCGTGTGTCCCCTGTACGGCGGCAATATTGCCCATTCCCCAGACGCTAATCTTCAGGCATCGAAGGGGTTCCGATATTGCTGTGGGCCATCCAATGGGGAGGAATAGATCCAACGGTCGACGGGTGACAGAGTTGATGGTGGATTATGGCACGGGGACCACGAAATATTTGTTATGGTTAAGAGTTCCCGAGGCAAGTGCTATTGGCCGTCGGGGGGGATTAATGGTTAATTAACCAAATGTCAATTATCATTTAATATTTGCGTGCGGGGAGGGTATTTTGTATAGTTTGCAATGTTTGTCGGTTAATCAAATAATCGTAGGGTTAATTGACTCTGAAACCTTGTGCGGGGGAGGGTTATTACATGGTTCCGGATGAACCATTAATTCCCTTTGCAAACCAATATATACGCTATAGTTAGCTGCGCCGAGATATTAGATTTGTTGGGGTTTTTATATGTTTTTATAATATGGGTAGGGGGAATAACCATAGGGAATTAGCTAATACAGTTAATATGTTAATATGAATTTTTGAAATGATATGCCAATGGGCACTAAGTTGTAAAGTGAAAACTTAGGCTATAGGGGGAGTCAAAACGAGAAGGATTTTACACAAGATATGTGGCTTCTTTGCCTAAGAAAAATGTCATTTTACTTAGACCTTTCTATGAAATGAAGTGATCTAGGAATTTTGAGCAGATCTCAATATCCTTGGGGGAAGGTTAGTAAGTGCTTTGGGAGAAACATAAAGGGAAATTAGACATGCTTCATTTGATTTGTCACCACATAGTTGCCATAGTATCTATGATAAAAAAGATGAATAACTCTTGAAAGACAAAATTACTCATAAGCCTGCTTCTGCAACATCAAAACTGCCTACCCAGCCTACTATATCTAACATTTTTTTTCTTCCTTTTTCCTAGGGTGGATTTAAATTAGCAAACCCATGCTCTATGTTTTTCTTTCAACCGCCATCCTTTCTAATTCTGCCCTTATTTCTTCCAAGGGCTCAGATTTAGCTGTTGAGCTCCTTTGCTTATGTACCTAGCTAATCACCTGCCAAGATTGAACAGTTTGGGCAGGTTTCATTCTATATCTCTAAGAAAGGAAATTTAAACATGAATTTGGCCAAGATTTACGTTGTTTGGCCATCCATGAATGGTGGCATGAATCAGGAAGTTGCACACCATGCGATCATTGCAAAAATAGAACAGTAGTGGCATTTTAGACTAGCACACTTTCCTAGTCTGCTTTATTGGGGTTCATTTCTTTCATTTTTTCTCTTGACCATCTTATTTTCTTGCCCTTTGGTTCTTCTTTTAGGGCACACTCTCTTTTCATTTTTTAATTTTTTGATTTCTTGGGAATATGGAACACCTTTGTAACCAGCCAAAGGTTTGAACATATTAGATCTTATCAATGTCAATCATGAAAAATGACACCTATTGGTATAGGAACCTAACACATCCAAGGATTGAAAGATTTAACTAGGATATCCCCATGAAATATATGAAGATTATGATGAAGTCTGAAAAAGAAAGAGACCCCTGAAAATATATATCTTTTAGAGATTGTTAATATGTATGCAGGATGTTGATGCGAGCTAGAAGATGCCATGATGAAACACCATCATAGAGGTAATTTTGATCTAATATTCATTTCTTATTTTTGAATGATATATGGATGGGCTTATGTAGGGATGCCAAGGGAGGAGCCATGAATATATTCCACTACTGAGGTCCATGTAGTAGGATGAAAGATACTTAAGGAATCATGGGATGAAGAAGGTAGCATGGCATGAAGGAAGGCAAGATAGGAATTGATGGATCGCTTTTCCGATGAAAGGAGTAGTGACATGATCGGCTCATGGATAAAGTTGATGGATGGTCTATGACCTACAAAAAGTCCCAAAACATGAAGACTTATGAATAAAGAAAAGAGGCTCATGAAATCATGAGGAGGAGTTCTTCAAGTAGCTGGTTGTCCCATAATCTCCACCTAAAGAGTTGTTGTAGGTTCCTAATTAAGAGGGAGTCTGGAAACAAGTTTCCAACTTGGTAGAAAATTGGAATCAAATTCCTAAGTCAAGAGAGAGATTAGGTACATTCCTTCCGTAGGAATGAGTACATTAATTCATTGGAATAGATATGTCCTCCCCAAGTTGATAGGGAGATATAGACAAATCATTCTTGTCTTCACTTGGGAAGACAAAAATGAAGATCAGACAAACATTTGGCATCTGATGCTCATTGAGGATGAGTTAGGGAATACAATATAAGAGTAGTCATAGATGACTGATATTCTTTGAGGACTATGAATATAAGATAAGAATATATCTAGTGGAACATACTCTAAGAGAACCTAGGCAAGGTATGTTCTGACAGAGACAATGATGAGGGTGTCTATACATCATTGGTCTAGACAACATTGTGCTATGATCTTGTGGAGAGATAGAGTTGTTAGTCAAGGCCTTTCTATATAAAAATTCATGTTGATATGATGCTATACAAATGGGTTATTAATCTAACTCTTCTTAATATGATTCTTCAAATTGAAAATGTCCAGGTACCTTGTATGGATTATGAATACCTCCCTAGTTAAGAGGGAGTGTTGAAAAGTGTAACTAGGTTCAGTCTTCATAATGACATGTGTAATTATTATTTTATGTAATTGAATGATAGAAGAAAATAAATTTATTTTTCTAATTCTTGTGTCATGAGTTTCATGAACAAGGAATTTTATTTATATTTAAATCTCCCAGTTTGAGCTATTAGGTTTGGTCATCAAGTCATAAAGTATATTGAGTTAATGTCAAGAGTTGAAGACCCATTTGGGTAATATAAACTTTGTAAAAGATAATTTATTTGTGTCATATACCCTCCAATACCTTGTCACAAATACTCCTTGAAGTCGGCCTTAGGATGATTCTAGAAAAGGCATGCCAGCTTAAGGATTCTTCTAGAAAAGGTATGTCGACCTAAGGATTCTTTTAGAAAGGGCATGTCGGTCTAGGCACCAGTTCAAGTCGTCTTATTCTTTATGGGAAAACCACTACAAATTGACAACTCTGCCAGTTCATTCTAGTGACAAAATTTCGGTCATGGATAAAAGGAAGAAAATAAGTGTGAAGTTTGCAAGGAAAAAATCCTATAGTCAAGTGAAGGAAGGAGAACCATCACCGAGATTATTTTAGATCTATTTTTGGGTTGTCACCTCCACATATGCGAGAGTCTATTGTTGTCTACTAAAACAGAAGGTTCGAGATTAGTAAGGTCACTCTAGAAGTTGAATCAAAGGATAATATATTACATCCATCAAGCTGAAGTGTAAAAGGAAGTCTTTCCATCCAAGTGAAGTGGTAACAAGGTGCAAAATTTGATCAACATCCATCACACGTGTTGTAACTAGGGTTTCTAAAGAGGATGGGGATTGTAGTTCTAATCCAAGAAGTTGAGATCTAAAGGATAGTTGAGAAGGAGGGAGAAGCAAGTAGTTTGACCATTCTTGGCTCCAAAAAGAAGAGGTTAAACTAAATAGTTCTTGTGACTTGGCCTTGGAGAGGTTAAATAGCTCAAGGGTATTGGTCTTGGTATTCATCAATTAAATTCTCTATAAGAAGAAGAATTTGTTTGGTTTTTCCTCTCAAGTTAGAGAGGTTTTGGCCCTAGATGATCACCTACATTATGTGTTTCTTGTCTTTTTATTTTTTATGTATTGGTAGTTGTTTGATGAAGAAGAAAATTATAATAATCTAAGTAAAGAGAAGATCCTAATCTAAAAATCATTCACAAGCAGTTATCATTAGAAGAGAAATCACATAATTTCTATGCCCTAGATTTCTCAACACGATGAACTTTTTGACTCAGTCAAAATAAAATAAAAATAACCATATAAAAATAAAATAAAAATTACCAATGGTATTGAAAAATGGTATGCATGTGGAACATAGCATATCTAAAGGGGGGGGGATTAAACCAACCTATATCCATCTTAACACCAGATCTACCAAGTGTTGAGAGGGATCAAATCTCTTTTCACACTAAAATAGTTTTGCATCTCAAGATATTTGCTCCCTCTCGACACTTGGTACATCTGGAGTTAAGATGGATATAGAGTGGTTATAATAAAATTATAAACAATTTTTTCCTAAATAAATATCATAATTTACATATTATTTAAAATTAATTTTAAATGATAATGATTCATATTTCACATCATCTAATTAATAAATATATACATACTTAATATATTTAAATAAATAGAGTGTGGTATTCCATTCGAATTTGAGATAGAGCATATTTTCTGCTTTGTTGGGAATTACCACAACCTTACGATGATTGCACCACTGTGGGCATGCGACATTGTCAAGGTTCATCGTAGTGTTATAAAAAACTAATGATTACTTAGCTTTTGGACTACACCTACACTCTTCTTTAACTTAGTTACAAATTATTCTTTATTATATGTTAGGTGTAATGTGTGGAAAACATAAACTTGAACATAAATCATGTAGAAATGTGATATCAAAATTAACCAACAAGTTGTCTCAGTAGAATATCAAGTAAATGAACATTTTTTTATTATATTTGTTTTTTTACATCAAATGGGAAGCTGGACCAATAGGGTCGCAACACTCCATTTATAATTTCATAGTACAACGGTTCTTTCCAGCCTGAACGAGGGTGCCCCTCGGCTTTCCCAACATAGAAATCTAAAAAACAATCATAGACCGCCTTCCCTGCCCTGGGTAGGAGCATGCCAATGTGCACTCCTATATTTTGCTTCTTTCTCACTCCTCAAAACACTTTGCGATATCAAAAACCTTTGCCCTATGAACTTGTCTTGCGATATTCCTTGCGATGATGCTTTGGCTCCATGCATTAGCATATATTTATATCCATCTTGCCTCTTCATTGGGGTACCCTAGGCATGGGTCAACACCCTTGCAACATATAGAGTGGGTGTTTCAAATTAGATTTGTGGTCGCGCACCCACTACTTTTCTGTGTATGTCAAAAAATGCCCCACATGGTTCCTGGGTGCCCCAACTTAATTCGGGTGCAGGCATCGTTGAGTCATGTTGACACAATGATGGATAAGCTGATCATATTTCTTCTCCAACTCACCCTCCACTCGATTTGCATGCTCGCCCACCTAAGTACCATGCCTATACTCCATGCTCATCGCCTTAGTGTGACTTGAGCTGATATGACCTAAAATCGTCAAAGGTTCTCAAGGGCACCTAGTTGGGTGCTCGACTCACCTTAGGGTGGAAATGCCAACTCAAGGTCTTAATATCCTCCCCCACCTCAAGTCATTTTTGTCCTCGAAAATCTTACTATTCGAGTTAACTTTGCCTCAAAATCAGCAATCCCTTTCTTCCATCTCCACGTCAAATCCTCTATTTCCCAGCCACTTTCCTCCGGGGCATTCTTCCATAGCACAAAGTACTCCCTCTTCATGTTGATCCTAATTCCAGTAGTCTTGAGGTCCAAAATCATATTCAAAACTAAATATGATTGGTTTACGATCAAGGTTGGATCTCTCAGTTGTGTTGCTCTCTCAGGATCATCTGCATCAAGTCTGCCTTTATTTAGTTTATTTACATGGAACACATGATGCTTGGAACACATATGTTTCGATAGCTCAAGTTCATAAGAGACCTCTCCAATCCTTCGCTTCATTTTGAACAGAACTTCGAACTTCATTGTTAAATACTTCGTTGTCCCCTTCGGTGGTAGACACTGATCTTTTGTCATCCTTAGAGAAACCATATCTCCAACTTCAAAGTGTGCATCCCACCTACCCTTATATGTGCATCTCTTCATTATGTTTGTTGCATACATCAATTACACTCTTACCAACTCCAAGGACTCTTCCTACTCTATCAAGAATCTCTTCATGTGTGGACTCTTCACATATCCTTGTGGTAACATTGTGTGCGATTTGACAGACATACATCCATTAACCAACTCAAATAGACTATAGAATCTTCTTGTTGTTCATAAGGAACGAATCGCTATTCATAGCATGTACATTGCTTATTT
>APFE030695611.1:38438-58356 GCA_000404065.3 Pinus taeda | reverse complement strand
AGAAGACCATGCTGTGGCATCAAAGGCTTGGACATATTGGAGAGAAGGGCCTTCAAATACTTCATGGTAAAGGTATGAGTAATAGCTCTCTGGATTTTGATTTCTGTGAAAATTGTGTATATGGGAAGCAGAATTGGCTGAGTTTCCCCTATGGTGGTAAGAGGACGAAACATATATTAGAGTTTGTGCACAGTGATGTGTTTGGACCTGTGAAGGTTCCATCACTGGGTAAGTCTATGTACTATGTATCATATATAGATGACTTCTCAAGGAATACATGGATATATTTTCTTAAGAAGAAATATGAATTATTTGACAGGTTTAAGAATTTAAGGCTCTGGTAGAAAACCAGACAGAGAAGAAGATAAAGGTGTTGAGGTTTGATAATGGTGGAGAGTTTTGCAGTAAGGAATTTGAAGAATTATGTAAGAAGTGTGGTATAGCACGACAAAAGACTACTCCATATACACCTTAGAAAAATGGAGTTACAGAAAGAATGAATAAGACATTGATGGAAAGGGCAAGAAGCATGCTCAGTGGTGCCGAGTTAGGACAGGAATTCTGGGTAGAGGCGATGGATACTGCATGTTACCTAGTCAACAGGTCACATTCATCAGCGTTGGAGGATAAGACTCCACAAGAGGTATGGACTGGTAAGAAACCCTCTCTTTCACATCTGTGGGTATTTGGATGTGATGCATATATATATGTTCCAAAGGAGAAAAGAACCAAGTTGGATAGTAAGTCTAAAAAGTGCATCTTTATTGGGTATAAGGATGGTTTAAAGGGTTATAAGCTTTGGAACCCAGTAACAAGAAAGGTTGTGTACAGCCAAGATGTGGTGTTCAAAGAGGTCAAAGATGTTATTAAACATGAATTCCAACCAAAGGAACTTGAGAAGATAGAGTTTGAGCTTAAGCAGGAAGAATTATACTCTACATTAGAAGAGGAATTAGAAGATAAAGAGCCACAAACTCCAGGTGTGAGAAGATCAGTTCGAGAAAGAAGACAGCTAGAAAGGTGTAGCCCATCTGCTTTCTATTCAAATTTTTCTTTATTTGTTACTGATGATGATCCCAGAACTATGAAGGAAGCAGTAGATTCAGAAGATGGAAAACTCTAGAAAGAGGCCATGGTTGATGAAATGGCAGCTTTGCACAAAAATGAGGTTTTGGATCTAGTGGAGTTGCGGGCTAGAAGGAAACCCATTGGCAGCAAATGGGTGTTCAAGAAGAAGACAAATGCAGAAGGAAAGGTGGAGAAATACAAAGCTCGGTTGGTAGCAAAAGGTTATTCCCAGGTTTCGGGAATTGATTTTGGCGATATTTTTTCTCCTATGGCTAAGGTAACTTCTATTAGATTGCTTTTATCTGTTGCTGTTGCTTTTGATTTTGAGGTAGAAATATGGATGTGAAGACAACATTTCTTCATGAGGATCTGGAAGAGGAGATCAACATGAATCAACCTGAAGGCTTTGTGGTGAAGGGTAAGAAAGAACTGGTATGAAAGTTAAAGAAGTCTTTGTATGGGTTAAAACAGTCACCAAGGATGTGGTATCAAAAATTTGATACATCTATACGGGGACTTGGCTTCACCAGAAGCAAAGCAGATCATTGTGTGTATTTTAAATTAATTGGTGACCGTGTTATTTATCTGGTCTTGTATGTGGATGATATGTTGTTGGTTGGAAATGACAAAGAAATTATCTAAGATTTGAAGACCCAATTGTCCTCCAAATTCGACATCAAAGATCTTGGTGCTACAAACTGTATTTTGGGCATGAAAATTAAAAGAGATCGGGAAAAGAGGAAGCTCTGGTTAAACCAAAGGAAGTATGTTGAGACAATACTATAGAGGTTTAATATGCATGATAGTAAACCGGTGAAGGTTTCTATTCCTGTAGGTGTGAGGTTATCTGTTGAACAGTGTCCCAAGACACAAGAAGAGGAAGAGGACATGTCTTGTGTTCCATATGCAAGTGCAGTAAGTAGCCTGATGTATCCAATGGTCTGTACTAGACCAGACATTTCACATGCAGTGGGAGTATTGAGTAGGTTTATTTCAAAACCAAGGAAGGAGCACTGGACTGCAATGAAATGGGTTTTTAGGTATTTGTGTGGCACTAGTGATTATGGTTTGTGCTACCAAGGAAGACCACGGTTCGATAGAGTGTTGGATATTCGTGGCTTAGTTGATGCAAACTGGGCTGGAGATTTGGATCAGAGAAGATCTACAAGTGGGTATGTGTTTAACCTATTTGGAGGTGCAGTTAGTTGGATGAGTAAGAAACAATCTATAGTGGCACTATCAACTACAAAGGTAGAATACATGCCAGTCACTCATGCAAGCAAGGAAGCAGTTTGGTTGCAGAGATTTTAATCAAGTATGGGGTTAGTATAGGGAGCTATAAGGATAGACTGTGACAGCCAAAGTGAAATTTTCTTGGCAAAGAACCCTACATATCATTCAAGGACAAAGCATATTGATGTTCAGTATCACTTTGTGAGGGATATGATAGAAGAAAAAAAGGTGTTGCTGGTAAAGGTGGACACTTTGAAGAATACTACAGATGCATTGACAAAATATGTGAGCTCTGAGAAGTTCTCTTGGTGTAGAGAAACTATGGGCATTACAGGGCTGGATAAATGACTAAGCTCTATTGTGGTCCCCTGTGGAAAGAAAACAACAAGTGGGAGAATGTTGGGTTGTGTTATATTCTTTCCATGACTAGCCCACGTAGTTAATCGGGGGTTAGAAGGGGGGCGAAGCTCCCCATTGGTTGCGTCGATTGTGTAGTGGTTGGGCCAGGGGGGGCAGAAGGGGTTTGAGGGGTGTAGGGAACCTCACTCTATGGGATTCAGGGCAGCGCCCAGGAAAATTTTGGTTTTGGACCCTATGTTAGGTTGGGCGGACCCGCCTATGGTTTTGTGTATGATTTTTTCACATGGTTTTGGACGCGATGGTTTTTAGTCCATGGTTTTGGACGTGATGGTTTTCGGTCCATGGTATTAGATGCTTCGGCATGTATAAATATGTATTGTAACATTGAAAGGAACATAATGAAAAGTCAAGTTGGTAGTCCCAGTTTTTGGATCCAGGGGAAAATCTCTATGTATATGTGTTTTATGTGTTATGCTCTCACATTATTTATTTTTTGTGTTTTAGAATTCATATGTAGGTAATTTCTGAACGGGGTTAAAACCTACATTAACCAAATTCTAGAAGTGGGCCATGAGGTTGGGCAACTCCTTAGAAGAGCCTAGGGTAGTGGTGAAGTAACTGGGAGGACAACTAATCCATATCTAAAGGATATGAAAATATTTTAGTGTGAATAGCATAGATGAAACTAGTAAAATATCTCTCTACATTCAATTTGATTTCAAAAAGAGGCGGTAATAGAAGGGTTGAGAGGAGACTAGGAAAACCAAAAGCAAAGATTGTAGCAATAACACAAAAGGGAAAAAAAACAAATTGAGGCATAAATATACTATTTTAATCAAAGTTCAAATGAAGGACTAAAAGGCAAATGCTTTTTTTGTGACTAGAGGTATCAACAACTATGTCAATCTCATATTCATGTGACACAAGATTCCAACCACTACCACTATTACCTCTAAGTGAAACTACACACCCCCCAACACATGGCTTATGGACTAAATAAGGGGGATTTGAACCTTGGATAAAATATTTAGAATAATACTTCATAATGCTACCATTACCAATTGAGCTTACCCCAAGGGCAAGGTAAATGATTTGTTTGAAAAGAGTTATCAATGTAATTTGATTATTAAATCCTTTATAGATGATTTTGGCTTACAAACTTATGATTTAGTACAACCATGCTTGTTGGGTTGGAAGCTAGATAATTTGACCATAAGAATCACTAAGAAATGCAAAAATAGATTTGTCATTCATGTTGATTGTGCCATTGAAGTGGAATTTAAAGTTTTGTCACTAGATGCATGTGAAATTATGCTTGGTGACCTTTATTTATGGGATAGTGACGTGACTTTCAACAATAAAGAGGACAAATAGTTCTTGGTTAAAGGTGGTAAAACCTACCTCATATAAAAACATAATGGGACAGGAAGAATAACTCCATTAACAAATAAAACAAGGGCAAACAAACATATTGATAGAGACAAACAAGAATCAAATGTCCTTAATGTATAGTGGAGTAGCATACTTGGGGAGACAAGTGGAGGCCTTGTGCTTCCATATTCTTTGTCGATAAGATTTTGGAGACCAAAAGCCTCTCGATGGGAAGGTGTGATCTAAGACAAATTTGCAACAAAAATCAAATGGTTAATGTCTTAGATCCAGACAAAGCACTTGGCTATATAAGTGGAGCAACATAGTTATCAACATGACCTAAATGGTTCTCATTTTTTAGAAGTAGTATTTAGTAGTTGTTTTTATTTCTATTTCAAAAAATGGTGCTAATACTAACACTTTTTTTTTTCAAAGGTAGTATTTTGACATTTTAAATTTTTTAGCTATAAATTATCTACTTATTTTTTTTAATGTTGTTTTTGGCCTTGTTTTTCATATTTTATTAAAAGTGTTTGTTTTATTTTTGCATTCGCATTTTTTCCTTTTTTATTATTTTTTTAATGTCATGAAAAAACAACATAAGAAAATAATATTTTAAACAATAATAAGAATTTTATATATACTTTTTAAAATATCATTACATTTTTAGTTCATTTAAAATATCATACATCCCAAATATGCAAAATATTGTTTTTAAATAGTTGTGATTGATAATTGTAATTAAATAATACTATTTCTTATTTTATTTAATTCAATTCATAATTGATAATTGTAATCAAATAGTATTGTTTTTAGATATGATCTTACATTTTTCTTTCATTTAGAATTATCTTCTTTGATACTAATTTTCTCCCTTCAACACTGGAAAAATATTTTTTCAATTTTTGTAATAAAAATATTTCTAACTTATATCTTATAAAAACATTAATATATTAAAAAAAAAATTAATCATTCTTACAAATATAAATTACAAAATGGAATTTTTATATTAATAACAAATTTAGGGGGAAAGTGGTTAAACCCTTTTTTAATTAAACTTAAAAAACAAAATTTAAGAAATAAAAAATAAATAACCATTAAGAATATAAACAAAATATAATCATCTTTAAATTTATTTATTTAGAATTTCATCACATTTTCAATTTAATTCCCCGTAAATGTGCTTGAAAAAAAATGAATCCAAAGACATGAAGGACTCTTGAATAATCTTTAGTAAAAATACAAGACACAAATTTTCCACTAAAATACTCTTAGAATCTCATTTAATGACAAGCTAAGAATCACCCAAGACCTAAATCTTCTTGATTCCTTATCTTTCGCCACCTTAAACAAACTTCAAAGAGTCGTGCATTTTACCTTGTTATTAGATCCCCTACTGTTGGCTTGAGGGGCTTAGACCCAGGTTCAGAGTTAGATGTGCTAACCAACAAAACCCTATACCATTAGTCCTTTCGACAACACTCTGGTCGGGCAGACCGTAGTCTCACTTGAGGCGATATTGAGGGATGTTGGAACCAGGTTTCCACATCCAAAAAGATGAGTCTGGATCTTGTCTTAGTCTTAGATCTGTTTATGAGCTATGTGATCTTACTTAGTATTATATCGCATATGATTTATTCATACAAAAATACTACTCATAGGTCTAAACTCTATCTACTATGCATAAATCAATGGATCTTAACTGTAATTAACGATAACTATATTCAACTATGAATTTTGATCTTATCTTTATTGCGCAACACAAAATTAAGCAATAATCACATAAAGTAAAGTACAAATGGTAAGCACACAAATTTGCCTTCAAAATATTCTTTATTAACTTTGCATCTTCATAGTTACAATCTTCTTACCCTGCGTACACAGCTACAGGGGCCTACGCACACAGCTACAAACTTACCAAGTTCTTCGTGCACACAACTTCAGGATCCTTCCCCTTCAATCTAACACAAAAAGATATAACAATATAGACCCAAATGATCCAAATATGATGAATGCATTTGACTTACTAAGATAACCCTTTATATATCCTTTTCCCTTACAATACCATGGTCTGCAAACCATGGGCAGAACTTAAAACATTCAAATTAATCCCATCCCTTTACAAAATAAGGGGATTTGACCCGACCTAAATCCCCTTTGACTCCTAAAACACTGCATGAAGTGCTTTCCGCTCCTCAAAATGTGGGTTCTTTACAAAACTTTGACCTAAGGGGACCCTACCCAACAAGCCCCCAACACAAAGATGTGACTCGTTTGGAGTCACTGAGATGGAACATCCTGAATATTTTCTTTTAGAATGTTGTATGCATTATTCAACGGTTGAAGTGTCTCTGCACATTGCATGAAGGCCTATCGTACTTCCTCTACCATATTTTCTATCACCAACCCTCTTGTTTCCAAACCGATGGTTCTTTGCGTCTGCCTTATGTTCTTTAGATTTCTCTCCACTGTCTCTGAGAGTTGAATCGCTTCCTCAACCCATGGTTGCATCCGTTCTAAAATGATATGCTCTTTTTTCCACAGCTCATCAATCTAGCCCTACAAAAATTTTCCCTCCTGGAGACAAGAAAACCGTTGCACAAGTGCTAAGGTCTACGCTGTCCCTTTGATTTCATCAAAATTTTGTTGTGTGTCATAGATCTCTACTTGAATCTTTTAGACATGTTGGTCCTCCTGCAGCGAGGTCCATATCTCCATAATGTCTTCAAATATCTAACTATAGTCCTTGATTGTAGTCGTTATATCTTCTGTAACATCCTTGATGTCCGTTGCATGTTTTTCGCTAACCTCTATGGGAGTTATCAGTTGCAGCCTCATCTGCAACTCCACAATCGGCATTTCTAACTCAAATTTCACTTTGTCAACTTGTGCCTTGGAGTCTTTTACTACTTCCGTAAGATTCTAAAGCTTCTCTTCTGGTGCTACCTTTGTCTAGATCTGGAGCTATGATAGCTTACTGCATGCTTTGGTGATGGCCACTTCTAGTTGATTCAAGTGCGCAACTGCCTCATCGCGCTCCATGATGGCCTGATTCTTGGTCTCGAACATCTGTCAGTTGTCATATTTAACTTCTTTAATCACCAATAGAGCTTTTTGTTCTCGTATCTTCAGTTCGTGAGTGACTCCTTGATGTAGCTCGTGTAATGTCTGAATGGGGAGCGACGCAAGGTTGAGACTTAGATTTTTCTAGTGTTTTGTGTACTCCTAGTCTTTAGTTGTCTCAAAATGTAGATATCACCATGTTAATTTCACAACTCGGAGCTTAGATATGATTTTTGTATTTTTACTAAATGGTTCCACGCTCACTTGAGTCATGCTCGCTTGAACTACACTCACCTAAACTTCCATCTTATTAAGGCCCCGTTGAACCTCTGTCAAAAATACTTTGTACTGGTCTTCAATGTTTCCCCACAAGTCCTCTGTCACAGCTTGAACTATGTCTCATATCTCGTCAATGTCCCCCTTAGTGATGACCATCTATTCTGCACTAGTGGATGTGTCTGGATTTTGCTTCTTTCGTGTGCCTTCAACACTTGATTTCCACCTTTTAACAATGAAAGGGGAATCCACCTCCTCAATATCAACAAAAGGGTCTTCACCACCCTAATCACTGCCTCTGATGGCCTCTTCTTCCTTCTCGACTGTGCACTCTATCCCTAGTGCAGTATCCTTCTCTAGCTTGATTGTGGCTTTCTCAATCACCTTCTTTTGGCCCTTCTTGTTGCCCCTCTTGGTTGGCTACCTCTTAGTCCACACACCTTAAACATTTGTCGATGTTCTACTATTGCCTACTTTTTCTTTCTTCGTTCCTTCTGTTGCTAGAGTTAGCCAATCACTTGGCCAGTTGATCATCACTTGCGTGATGTCTTCATCAATGACAAAAAATGGTGGCTCATACCATAATTCCTCCAAGTCCTTCTTGGTGTGGATGTGTACATAGTGTAAGTCTGCCTTAAAGTCTACAATCACTTTATATTGTTTTGTTGACAACGCAGGACCCGCCAACATGTCAGGGGATCTCCCTGGTAAGAAGTCCCAACTAGACCTCATACTGTTTGGTGTAGGAGTCCCAACAGTGAGTCATAAGGTATCGCCTTGACTGTAGTTTTGCACAGAGGAAAGTAAGATGTCCCTATTGGTAGAAAGGGTGTTACATATGCAAAAAGTCAAGGACGATGCATGAGCGGTTCTAACACACTGAGGATGAGGTGAGTGTGCCCCTTGGAAACTTGTGAAAGCACAGAGTTAAGAAGGGCACACACGAGCAAAAGGTGCATCACAACATGGAAGGCAAGTAAGCTAGAAATCAAAAGTGATGGTTAAACCATCAACACATTTCAGTAAGATTCATACATACATATACAGGAAATAGCTACACATGCATGCGTAAGCAAACATATACATATATCTTTTAGAGTAAACAAGATAGCTGAAATACAATACAACATATGCATGAAATGTGTTGGCTCTGTTATATTAAGAAGTGTAAGTTCCAGTCATACAATAAAACCATGACCAACCACTAGTTCTGACATCGGAACATTACAACGTTATAATCACTGCCGCCTGCTCCTCCAAAGAGATATACTAGCTCTGCACAGTGGAGAAGCCAAGGCTTGTTACAATACTCTCCAAGATTCTCTAAGATACTCCTATTGGAAGCTTGGCTTACCAAAAGCCTCTACAATGAGTTATGAGGTTCTACTTTTAGCAAAGGGTGGGGTGACCCTTGACATTCCCCTTTTTGACTGTTCATCTACCCTCATGACTCTTCATCTACTCTATGACTATTACATCCAACTATCGACACTTGAACTTCCACTTGACAAGACATTACATACAATATGCACATGTACCCATGTGAGACAAAATAGGCTTGAGAAAACCATGAAAGACATCACTGTGACCCAGAAAATTGTGGGAAGACCAACTCTTCGACATCCTCATGGTGGTTGACAGTAGTGAACTGATGCCATGCTTAGTAGTCCGCGATAGTATCCATGTACTTTGTGGTGACATCTTTCTGGAAACGAACTCTTGCCTACATTGCATCTGAGTACACTTCTTTGGCTCCTCTGTCCAACTCATTTGATAACATGTGCATCATTGTCTTGAGTGCAATCGAACCAGCAACATACTGATGCATGGTGTTTGCACTGATCACCAAGTCTGGGCTAGTGGCTATGCGTATCAACTCGTCAAAGTACGAGTCAAGCTCCAGTCGGACTTGTGCCTTTGTATTTGCCTTGGTGAGTGTCCCAATAGATGGGATAACATTTGCGTGCACAACAACATCCATACTCCTGAATACCCACGCATGGGAAGCCTACAAATTAGTGATGAGCTGTGGGAGATCTTCATAGTTCTGGATCTGACTCCGGATGCGTGCCTTCAACTTGGCCGCTTTGGGCTTCATCATCTTGGGAAAGTGTAACGGGGCTCCCTTGTATCTCATTGTCCATGTTTGCATGTAGTCAACAGCAGTAGGCATGTTTGACAAGATATGTTCTCTCCTAGCACATCACTACTGCCAACCATTGAGATGGACAACTTCCTTATGCACAGTACAAAACTTTGAATGCAACGCCGACATGAATGTCTCAAGGGACAATACCTCATCTAGTATTTCCTTCTTCAACTTTGCTTGGGAAGATGTTGTAACAAGTTCTCCTCACTACTTGTCCATCTGTAACTCCTTAGCCATTCGCTTTTTCTCAGCTATCAAGAAGCGAACACTCAAGATAGTGGCTTCGACATATGATATGGTAGCATTGGCCAATACTGTTGGATGCTTGCGTACGTCTGACATGATCACTCGTTCCTCAATTTGTGCAGGATATGTGTTGTCATCTGGATTATACACTCTGCAAGATTACACAACTCTATTCTGTGACTCGTTGAATGATATGTTGTGCATCTCTCCTTCTAGATTGTCTCCAGGGATCTTAGTGTCTCCTCAGTCGCTTGGGACCTACTCTACTTCTGGATCCGATGAAGTTGGTGGGTCAACCTCTTAATGATAAGGCATGAGGTCAATGTGTTGTTCTAACTCTTGTTGCTCCATATTCGTATCAACATGTTCAAGTGATTGTTCTATCTCTTAAGTGAAGTCCTGCTCCTACGACTGCTCACCCTGTCTGCTTGATGCTAGTTGTTCTAATGAGTCTACTACTTGTACGGGCACAGTTTCATTTGTATGTACATGTTGCGCCGCGTATTATACTTTTTCTTTTTTCGCTTCGTTCTCTTGTCTACGCAACTCCTGTTCCTTCTAGAGTTGCTCCTTCAACTCAAGCAAATCCTTCTTTGTTTCATCCATTCTCTGTTTTTCTCTCTGCCTTTGGACGTTCCTCCTATTCCGCTATTGCCTCTTCACATCTATTGACAAAGTTGCATTTTGCACAGGTGGGTCTGCTATGAACTTGCAACTTTGTTTTTCCTCCCCATTGTCGACAATATTCCTCTTAGTTATAAGAAGAGTTTCGGCGTAAATCACATATAGAAAGACCTTTGTCGACACATTTCGAACCAACTAGTGTGGTTCATCGTCAGGACGAGTTGAAGAATCAGATCCAGCTTTGCATGTTAAATAGTTAGAGCAGAGCCTCCAACAACTATCTTGATCAATGGCTAATTTTTACCTAGGGCTTGCCTTTGTCACGCGCTGGTATGTTGACCTCTATTGCCATTGTTGTTGGTGCTCTCCTGGATGTTGCTTCGCTAACCATTCATAGCAATGTCGACCGGTTCAATGGGCTTGGAGAAGCTGTGACAATATCTCCATGGGTCCTCCTCTGCCCAATGACATGCCTCGTGGATCCACTGAAACTGTACTCTCACGCAGCGGTCTGTTACAAAACAATGCAGGTCATACAGATTGAAGCTTGAGGCATTGAACGGATATTTCTTGATCTCCTCTGCTTCAACATCCACATGATTGAAATTTTGTATCTCGTATAACCCAATCTACAACGAAAGAGTGGGCCAAGGTTCTTTCTTCTTCCGGTGCAACCTAGCTGATAGTCCCGCCGAGATGTGGTATGATACTTCTTTCATGACGAGCTTGCAAGGCAAACTTCGACAAAACATGTGGAGGCTTCTCCACGCTGTACATCTGTATGAATGTGTCAGAGGGTTAGGCATATCAATTCATTATGTCGATCAGTGCCTCCATTGCTACCTTCGACATGCAAGGTGGATCTTGTTCAAATATCATCTTGTACATCGAGGTGACAAAATGATCTGACAATTGTGTGATAACTCCTCTGAAGCTACATTCGAACAACATTTTACAGTAAGTGTTCACATAGGTCTATGTCGATGTCCGTGCACACTTCAAGCCTGGGAAATCCTAACAGGCACATATTACATCCAAGATGTAGGTAGACATGTACATTTTTGTTTGCTAACCCTTGGGTGACTATCAAGATCTTTTTAATTTTTCCTTCAGCCTATGAGCCGACATGTCAGAACAGTTGCATGCTTTGCCTTCACTGGACAGTTGGTCCAACGCGATCACCCAACTCTGCAGGAAGGCTTTTGTGCTCTCTTGGCCATACAAGTGACATGCAAAGATGACCAAGTATTGTTACGCTTTCCACAGTATCTTCATCTTGTAAACCTCGTTGGGTGTCATCCTGAAATTGGTCAGCTCCTTCACCTAGTTCTTCAAGATATCCCTGGAGTTGGCATTGTTCCTGGGTATGCTGAAGGGTATCTCCATGGTGATCACTGGCTTCGACATATGGTACATATGTTCATAATACTGTTCCCTGAAGGTAGCAATCTTTGTCCCACCGACACTACTCAATGTCATCGTCTCAGGATCAGAGTGCAAGACGATCCAATGTATCATGTCCGTGCATGGGAACACGAGATACCCTCATGCAATCTGGTACAAGCCGGACTTGTGTATGTTCACATAGACTTGGCGGTATTCGAGGTCTTCTCCAAATGGGCCTACAAATGAATCGTTGACCTCTTTCCATTTCATCTTGATGTCCTTGTCTACAATCATCTTGGTGTCTTCATAGATTGAAAAACTTGTAGACACTCGCTTAACTGTTGCTCCAGTTGCACTTTTGTCAATGTCCCTTGATCCTGCTCTCTTGGAGGCCATTGATCCTGAACTATTGAGATGTGAACGAATACTTAGTAGATAAGGAGACATAATGACATGCATGGCAAGAAATATGTCAGTTAAAACCAAAACAAACTTAAGTAACAACATGCAACATACCTGGGGATGGATTGGTAAGGATTGTGAAATTTTTCCCAAGAGGCCGAGAGACTGGCTGCCAAAGCTACGCTAAAGGAAGTCCTGAATATCTCAAGGTTGGCTGGCTACTGGAATTGTGCAATGTGGAATCTAGATTGGCTTCTCGGATTGCACAATGCACAATTTTAGTTGGCAAAGGGTTGAATGCCCATGGACTGCATTACACAATTTTCTGGGTCATCATTCACCACCTCTCAAAATTGCACAATGAAAGACTGGAGGACAATCACTGGCCATAAATGCGCATTTTTTGGGAGGAAGGAAGAACCTTCCCTCTTAGGATTGTACAATGTTGTCTTGGTGAGGGAGAGTCCAGGCCAAGGCTTCCTAGATCCACTGACGGGTAAGTGAAAGAAAATGTGGATCTGAATGCATGGTGATACTGAGTGTAAGTAGGAGTGAATGATCGTGCATGCAAATAGTGAATGCAAGATTCAGAAAATGAAAAAACATGCATGTGTTGTAAGTGAGACGTTGAATCAATGACCATTCATGTAAAAAAATGTCATGCATGCGACAACAGTGATATGCTAACAAAAACTGAAACAGTGCTAGTACAAGCTATATGCATACAAACAACAACAAGAATTCACATAAATCAATCAGACAACACTCACACAAGCCAAAACACAAAAAGCGACAAAAATTCTGCAAAAGACAAGTTACACAAATTTACTTGGAAATATGAGCACTGTGGAAAATCCGAACTCCTTTCAGAAATCACACCACAGTAATCTGCAATCCAAAATACCTGGAAATAACTGAGTTAGATGTGTTGAAGACTCCTGGATGTGTTGTGGGATTTTATAGCTCCAAGATCGATGTGAAGAAGTGAACTCTGAAGCGTCAAATAAATAATTTTTAAGCTCATGATGCGCATGCCACAAATATTGGAAAAAGCGACACTTGGAGGAAGGTTTCTGAAACGATCTTTGCATGTAACCTCCAACTGCTAAAAATAGCTCCCTAAAATCTAGGGATGTTTTTTGCATGTCGCTTTTTTCTATTTTGGGAAAAAGAAACCCATGCATGCAAGTCAAGTTTTCTCAGTCCCAAGTGGAACCAGTCAACCTGATGGCACATGCAACAACCTGCTTTCCTGAGGGAGAAATTTTTGCATTTCTGGGAGGGAGTTGGGCTAGCTGCCCAAACGGATTGCACAATTTCTGGGAGGGAGTAAGGCCAGCTTCCCAAACATATTGTGCAATTTCTGGGAGAAGCAGCTAACTGCTACCCAAAATTACACATTTTATGGGCTAAGCAGTCCTATTGGGTCAGATTGCGCAATTTTCTTAGGGAAGGTTGACTAACAGGATTGTACAATTTCGGATCCTAGTAAGCTGTCAGTCATATTTGCATAATTTTTGGAGGGAATACTAGTTCCCCTTCAAAATTGCGCAATTTATTGAGGGAGCTGCTCAACCATCAGCTGGACTAGGTCCGGGGAATTAGCGTGTGAGGGGAATGCAACAAGATATCATGCACAAGCTATCATGCTACTTGAAAACCATTGAAGCTCATGTCCTTGACAGTGTAAAACATGTTGTTGAGGATGGTTGGTAGGGAGGCTCCAAAACGAACCTAAAGAAAATTTTTGGAGGGTGCTTATAGCTGCTACAACATGTTGAAACAAAAATGGTGATAGCCACAACTTTTGGTTGATCATGGTGCACAACTCCATCTCAACCATGAGCTAGAACATTTTGTTCTCTGTAACACAGGTCGACTCCTTGAAATCCCACAGTGAGGTAAACCTCAGATCCTTGCAAATATATGGGTCCACATTGGGGGATTTTCACTCCTCCATTGTTCTCCATGTTGTCAATGCTATCAAGAGAAATAACCACGTGTAGTGGAATCACTTTCCCTCTTCTTGTGCCTCCTGACAGTCATCCAAAAATTCCAAGCACAAATATCTTGCTCAGTTAAACTAGAATCCCTTGTTGCACTACGCAAACAATGATACGACTGGCATTGATACCTCTTCCACCGATACTTTCTCATTATTTTCCTGGCAAAAATGTGCATGGAAAATCACACACCAAGATCATTAATGGAGCTGATGAGAAATCCCCTAAACTTCTTGATTAGATTATACTCCTTCATCATCTCGTCCAACCTTTTCCCCTGATATTTTCCGACAAATGCATTGGTAGGGTTTTCTCCTGCGTAGGGAAGCACAGCAACGGAACCATTTTTTGGCTTGGGGGGCTTAGACCCAAGTTCAAAGTTAGTTGTGCTAACCAACAAAACCCTATACCACTAGCCCTTTCGGCAACGCTCTACTTGCACAAACTGCAGACTCACTCGAGGCGATATTGGGGGATGCTGGAACTAGTTTTCCGCATCCAGAATGATAAGGAGTGTGGATCTTGTTTTAGTCTTAGATCTATTTCTGCACTACACGATCATCCTTAGTATTATATCAAATCTGATTTATTCATACAAAAAAACTACTTGTAGGTCTAAACTCTATCTACTGTGCATAAATCAATGGATCTTAACTATAATTAACTATAAGTGTATTCAACTATGAATTATGATCTTATCTTTATTTCCCAACATAAAAGTAAACAATAATTGCATAACGTAAATTACGAATAGTAAGCACACAGATCTACCTTCAAAATATTCATTATTAACTTTAGATATTCACAGTTACAATCTTCTTACCCTGTGCGCACAACTGTAGGGGCCTGCGCACATGGCTACACACTTACTAAGTTCTTCGCACACACCGCTGCAAGAGCCTTCCGCTTTGCTCTAACAAAAAAAATATATAATAATACATACTCAAACGATCCAAATATGATGAATGCCTTTGACTTACTAAGACAACCCTTTATATATCCTTTTCCCTTACAATACCATGGTCTGCAAACCATGGGTGGAACTTAAAACTTTCAAATTAATCCCATCCATTTACAAAATAAGGGGATTTGATCCGCCTTAAATCCCCTATGACTCCTAAAACACTACGGAAGCGCTTTCCACTCCTCAAAATGCGAGTTCTTTACAAAACCTTGACCTAGGGGGACCCTACCCAACACCTACCCATGACATATCTAACATAAAAATAATGAGAGTAAGAAAGGAACAAGACCACACCGACCCCATAGATAGGAGGATGAACTTCTCTTACACCATAGAAAAAACCCTAGGGAATATCCTCCTCTAAAGAAAGTACGATCGACGTCCTTGGCTTCTAAATTTTGAGTGTCATTGTATGTTCCTTAGCCACTCTATTGATTGAAGTTTCTATAAATTCAATAAGAATATCAACATTTCTAAAAACACCTACTTCCTATCGCATCAAATGAAAAACACAAAAATACTTGGGAATTGATCCAGATGGATATTGGTGGCCACCTGCCTATTCTACTTGGACCCTCACCATTGTTCCTTCATTTTTGTTTTTGTTTTTTGTTTTATTTATTTTTTATTTTTTTTCTAATGTTTTTTTGTTTTTTTTTTTGTTTGTTCTTTGCTTTTTTGTTTGTTTTTTGTTTTTGTTTTTGTTTTTGTTTTTGTTTTGTTTGTTTTTTATTTCTTTTTTTTTTCCAATGAGGTATCATGTGCATCAAATGGAGATAATATGACCAAGTTACGACCCCAGGAAGTTGGCTACCCAACTAACCCCAACAAAGCCCATAAACCCTTAGTGTTACATCTCCTCAGGTTAGGGTTTTGGTTGTTTAGGGTTTTCTCTTATTGTTCAATAATAAAAAGGCACTTGAGCCTCATTGTAACTTCGTTTAGAGGCATGTAGCCACCACATCTCTTCTTAGAGATAAGCTACCATCGCTCGATTTAGTCTCATTTCCTTTCTGTTTATAAGCATATTTCTTTATTTGATATTAATGAAAAGAAGTGTTATTTTTGTTGCATCTCTGTATTTATGGTTATATTTTTAATTTTTTTCTTTCCTATTTAAATTTTGATCAGTGGTATCATAGGGGTCTTCTCTTTCTTTATTTTTCATTGCATGTCCCCAACGAAGTCGGAATATAAGGAGTTAAGGCTCGAACTTGTCGAATCTTTACAAGACGAGCCTCGTAAATCTCGACGGCATCCCATGGGGGAAGAAAGGAAAGATGAGGGAGCAGGAGGTCCTATCAAAATATTACTTGAGGAGGGCCTCGAGAAACAAAGGAACATGATTATGGACAACATTTCCCAGATCCTTCAATGGTTGCCCACCGACGGCACATCCACATCCAACATCCACTCTCGAGGCTCCACACCTTTTAGGGTATAAGTAAACTTTGACATTCCCATATTTGAGGGCCAAATAGATGCAGACATTGTAGATAAATGGTTGAATATGCTACAAGGATATTTTTCTATTCATGATTTTTCCAGCAGGGAAAAGATTACTTTTTCTCATCTCAAAGCCATCGCCCACGATAGGGACTAGCGGAAAACCTATTGTGAGCAAAAGGATGAAAGTACAACCTCATTGTTTTTAGCTATTCCCACTTGGAATTCATTTCGGGAGGCCATCAAGGAGCAATACTACCCCATCGGGAGCTATGAGGACAAATACATAAAGTGGACCACACTGTGGTAGGGAAGGGACCAAGATGTGCCAGAGTTTACCATTGTTTTTCATACCCTTCTTACGAAGTTGGGCATCAAGGATTCTGAGAAACATTTGATATTCAAGTACTGTGGCTGCCTACACAGATACATCCAGGGCGAGATGGAGTTCTTGGACATCTCCTCACTTGGCACGATGAACTAATAGGCTATCAAGATTGAGCAGAAGTTAAATAGAAGAAGCGAGACTTTGGATTCGTGAATCCGAAGCAAGGAAAAGGTACCCCAAACCGCAGAGAAAAAGGAAAAATCTAAGGCGGGATGGACCATGACAACCCACCAAAGCCACAAGCAAAGGATAACATTGCAAAGCCAAAGAAGGACTCGGGAAAGGGATGTGAGCTCCATAAGAGCTCCACCCACAACACAAGTGAGTGTCGGGCCAAGAAGTCATTGGTGGCCAAGCTTAAAGCTTTATAGTCAAATGCATGTTCTGACTCTGAGTTAGAACCCAACAAGGGGAATGACAAAGGGAAGTATATTATTGATGCAGAGCCCAATGCCACCATCACCACCAAAAATATCTAGAAGGAGGAACTCGAAGATCCAGAGGAGGAGGAGCATCTCTTCCACACCCAGATGTGGGTAAAGGGTTCCTCGCTATAGTTCATTGTCAACAATGGGAGCCAAAAGAACCTCATTGCAACAAAGGTAGTGAAGTAACTAGGCTTATCAACCACAACACACCCACAACTGTACACCATCGGGTGGCTTCACCAAGGACAGGAACAATGCCTCTTCCATACGACATCAAGCCCTTCATAAATGAGGTATTATGTGACATTTCTCCCCTTGATGTTTGTGATGTATTATTAGGTCAACCATACTTGTGGAAGCGACATGTTGTGTATGAGTCAAGGCCTCAGGCTGTTATTGTTACATTGGAAAATAAGTTGTATAGGATATGGGAGGTAGCACTGCCTAGCACCATCTCTCTGGTTACTCCAAAACAATGCAATAAGCTTATTTCCAAAACCGGGAAATCTTTTTCATGATGATACGCCCTCAAGGAAAGAAGAAGACAATGGCCACGACCTCTAGTCAATACCCCTCAACACGACAACAAAAAATGGACAAGGTCATGGAGGAGTATGAGGACATATTCACCTCTCCCGCAGGGGTGCCTTTGCACTGTCAGGTCAATCACTCCATCGATCTGACCCCAGGTGCACTGTTACCCAATGGACCAATCTATCGATGCTTCGTACTGGAGAGAGATGAAAAAAAGGAAAATTCAAGAGTTTTTGTAGAAAGGTCACATTCGACCGAGTTCATCGCCCTGTCGGAGCTCGATCGTGTTGGTACAGAAGAAGGATGGGACTTGGAGACTCTGTATTAACTACCGGGCATTGAACAAGATCATTGTCTGGAATAGGTTCCTGATCCCACAGATTGATGATCTTTTGGACCAACTCAAGGGGTAGAAATACTTTACCAATCAAACCCTCTAATGTGTGGAAGACTACCTTCAAAGCCAAGGAGGGCCTTTTCGAATGGTTGGTTATGCCTTTCGGGTTGACGAATTCTCCTGCAACCTTCATGAGGTTGATGGATGACATCTTGTAGCCATTCACCAACTCATTTATAGTGGTACTTGGATGACATCCTAATCTTCAGCCAGAGTTTGGAAGAGCACCTCCACAACATCTGGCAGGTTCTCCAAACACTGTGGCAATACAAGTTGTGCACCCATTTGGAGAAATGCACTTTTGGCATGACCCAGGGTCAATATCTAGGATACATTATTGATGAACGGGGGGTGCATGTGGATCTATCTAAGATCCAATTCATTTGGGATTGGTCAACCCCAACCACTCTGATAGAGCTCCACAAATTTTTGAGTCTTGCCAATTTCTACCGCAGGTTCGTGTTCGGGTTCTCTCATATCACTTCACCCTTGAGTCAAGTCACCAAAGGAGGAGAAAAAGAAAATTTATTTTGGTCTGAATCTCAACATAAGGTATTTACAGAGTTGAAACATAACCTCTGCTTTGTATTAGTGCTCACATTACAAGACTTGCAATAACCATTTGAGATCAAGACAGATGCCTCCGACTATATTATTGGGGCAGTCCTTACTCAACAGGGACATCCAGTGGCATATCACAGTGAGACACTTTTAGAAATAATCTGAAAGCATCCCACTTATGAAAAAGATATGTATTCCATTATACAGGGTTGCCGATAATGGAAGCATTACATTTTGGGGAAGGAAATGGTCATCCACACAGACCATCGACCCCTGCAGTTCATACAGACGCAAGGGAAGTTGCAGAGTGATCACCATAAAAAGTGGTCCACATACCTGCAACAGTTCCATTTGAATATCAAGTACAAGAAGGGTAGCACAAATAATGTTATAGACTACCTCAACCAACCACCGATCATGGCATTAACCACCACGCTCAACTCTTATGGGCACAAGACTTCTGATTGACTCCTTCTCTACAAAAGCAACCCAGAATTCAGCCACACATACCATACACTCTTGGAGGGTCAGCAAGTTCTCAATTTTCACCTCCAGGATGCTCTGTTATGCCACCTGGGACACCTTTGTGTTCCTTCAAGTAAGCGTGCAAAGATGATTTGGGAAGCGCATGACCACAGACGAGCCGCTAGGAATTTCGGGGTCAAGAAAACAATCGCAGTACTGCAGAAGTATTTCTATTGGCCAAATCTTCAACAAGATGTTTGGAAGTACATTATATCCTGCACTGTCAGCGCCATTACCAAACTAACTGTAGGTTTTAACCCCGTATAGAAATTACCTGCATACGAATTCTAAATCACAGGAAAAATAAAAATGTGAGAGCATAACACATAAAACACATATACACAGAGATTTCCCACTAGATCCCAAAACCGGGACTACTATCTTGACTTTTCATTATGGTCCTTTCAATGTTACAATACATATTTATACATGCCGAAGCATCCAATACCATGGACCAAAAAACCATTGATCCAATACCATGGAACGAAAACCAT